>ML279837.1:22781-120437 GCA_005239495.1 Nicotiana undulata | reverse complement strand
GGAGATATTTCCTCCTTTGAGGTTTTCAAGTGAAAGGAACTATTCCTTGTTCCCCGTCATATGTTTTGAGCAACCACTATCCAAGAACCAAATTTGGCTGCTTCCTCTCATTTGTACCTGCAAAAGGAAATCAGGGGTTAGTTTTAAGAACCCAAACTAGTTTGGGTCCTTTTCTATGAGAGAATGGATGAATCAAATTTTTTCTGGCCCAATTTGGTAGCCAGTTTTTCTTTTTGACAAACCTCTCATTTTTTCGACTGGCCTGCTCTTTTTCAGTACACTCATATTTGTAGTGGCCAGTCTTACCACAGTGGGTGCAGATTTTATTTTCAGGAAGAGTGAGATACTTGCTTTTGGGATCCCACTTGGGCAATTGACTCCCAAAACCAAGCCCTCTCCGGTTGCTACTATGATTCTCTTGAAGCCATGTCAAGGCATCAGAGGATTTATTCCATTTACAAGTTCTATTTAATTCATGTTTGACTTTGCCAAGCTCTTCTTTAAGTGATCTTATCTGTTCATCTTTGGCATACATTTTATCTTTTAGTTTTCCCAAATTTTCCTCTAACATGACATGAGAGTGATCAACAACCTTTTTACTGGATCCTAATCTCAGTTTTAAGTTCTCAGATTTTAGTTCTAGAATCTCAGTCTCAAGCGGATGAACCTGGTTCAACAAGACAGTGTTTTTCTTTTCAGATTCACTGACTTTGATTTCCAGGTTCATGCAATTTGCTTTTAGCATTGAACATTGTTGATACCCAATTTTTTCTCAAATTATTTGCAAATTTGCATATAAGCTTTCTAAATTACTCTTCGTAATAATGAGTGTTTTCCCCTATTTTTCATATTTTTATTAAGTTATTTTCCTGCTTCTTTTAAATATTTCATAATTAAATAATCCATAAATTATGCTAGAAATAATTTCAAAATATGTCCCAAATCAGTATGTTATTTATAATTATTTTATCTATTAAAATCTAATTAGTTCACAAATTAGCCAATTGGGTCTTCTTTAATTTAAATTACAACAATTTTGCAATTATGGCCCAATTGGACATTTTGTATTATTTTAATTAGAAATTTATGCATCTTTACACTTAATATTGGACAATTACTGTAATTACCTATTTTTAGCTTAATTGCATTTTTCATAATTATTGGCTATTTTTAATTAATTAATTATCTATTTTATTGGGTATTTAACATCTAGCCCTATTTTATTTAATTGTTAGCCACATTTTAAAACCCAATTATCCAACCCATCAGACCCCTAAACTACCCAGCCCAATTCAAATTTAACCCGGCCTAACCCCCACTCGATCTGAGCCGTTGATCAAATCATTTGATCAACGGCCCAGATAATTCCTTACCATAATTAACTCCCCAACTACCCCCCCCTCCCCCAGACCCTTCAGTCTTCGAGACCTCTCTCTCTCTTCTCGTCTTTTCCTCTCCTCCTTCTCTCTAGAACCTTTTGGTTCGTCTTCTTCTCCGATGGCCCTCAACTTGTCTCCGGCCACCTTAAGCCTCTCCCCTCTCGACCACCAGCCGCCATGACGCCTCTTTCTCCGGTCTACTTCATCTCTGAGACCTTCAGTGGTCTTTACCATGCCCAACAACTACTGGGGTTCCTGCTTGGGTGGTTTTTCGGCCTTCTCCGGTGGGGTTTTGACGCGATTATGCCATAACTACCACTATCCCTGAGTTTCACAGCAGGTTCTTCTACTTCCTCCGATATCTCTGAAACCCTAACTTTTCGAACCTTCTGATTTTCTTTGATCTACACTAGATCCGGTTTTATTGCGAGTATTATTACATTTTTTCTTAAAGGTTTCTCAATTTTAAACAAGTTTTTCACTTAGGGTTTCTGAAACTTTTTTTCAGAATGATTTTCTCCGATTTTTTAGTGTTGTTATATGATTCTTGTTTAAATGACTTCTTTATTAATTTCTCCCTTAACCTAACTAGTTATGTTAAAAACTCCTAATGTTTGGCTTTAATCTTGTATTCTGAGTTCATCTTTACTGTTTGTTCATTCGATTTGTCTGTCTGTTAGGTTCTCATGAATATGCTTCGATTAATTAAAGTATTCTATGATTTTCAACCTAATAATACCTTATTAGGGTTCCTGATTTGGCTACTTATGTTTATACCCTGTTTATGTGTCTTCTTGGAAGTTTATATTATTTCTCTTTGAATTAGTATTATTCCGATTCTTGAATCCTTGATTTACTGTGTTGATATTCCTACACTGATTTCCGGCTACTTTCCTTGTTTCACAACTTTAAATCATTTCTGTTACCTTATTACGTGGTTGACTGCATTATTAAAGGATCCTTACTGTTATTTCCTTAATTAGACTCTGTGTATTTAGACTAATTACTTATTCTATACTTATTATGCTGAAATTGTTTCCTTGTGTGATATATTCCAGTCATATATGGTACCTTTCCTTGTTTACTATGTGCCTACTGCTGTTTGAATTTAACTCCTTCAATTAAGGGAGTATCCATGTTGGTTTAATACTAATTGATACCTAGCCTCTATTACATGTTCTGTACCTATGTGACTTCCTTATATACTATATTCAGTTTTATATTGTTTCTATATTACCGTTTAAGGTAATCCCTTAATTAAAGGGATTGCTTCTACTGACTTGATCATGACTGGTACATAATTCCATAATTACTGTTTAATTATGACTCTTGCCTTATTTGCTACAAAGTTTTGAACTATAAATACTGATGCTCTTTCATTAAACAAGGACGAACAAGAATACTGTTCTAAGCTCACTCTCTTGTGCTAGAACTTTTTCTCTCTTACAAAGCTCTTTGCTCTATTACTGCCCTCCTCTATTCTTGCTACTGTTAGCCGGCTGTAAGCCAAGGCTAACATTGTGCTCTCACTGTGCTCTTTGCATACTGCTTTGCTCTTTTCTCACTGGTATGTTCTAATTAATTTCCAAGTTTCAAACCAATGTGTTTACTACTATTTCAGATTATCATATTCCTAATTGTGTTCTACTTGTGTTTCTACTGTTCAAATATGTAATTAATTTTCTGTTTGACTATTAATACTTGTCATGCTATTTATTTGGGACTTGCTTTTTTATAATTGAATCAGTACTTGTTATATGCCTCGCCTATTCCTGTATGCATCTGTTGGGCTATTTTCCATTACTATTTAGTGTCATGTGAATCCTGCTCTCCCCTGATCCCCTGAGCCTCTCTGATTTGTGCAACTATGTATGAACAAGTTTATTAAATCTATGTACAACTTTCTGCTTATCATGTGGTTTATTTTTCCCTTATTCCCATTGCCCTTGTGTGAAATTATGTATTGCTGAATTTGTGTGATTGGTCTGGTACCTCTGTTTATTTTTAAAAGCTATTTCCAAAAGTAACCCTTCAGTCTCTCAACTGAATCCTGTATTTTCAAAACTTTGTTTCTCTTTTCTCTCCTTCTGGCACTTCACACTACTCCTAGAAAACTTAGGTTCTACCCCCTCAGTGAAAGCATTGCTTAGGGGACCCATGAGTTCCCTCTGAACTTTGATGCACTGAGGTTGGTAATTCCACACTGCACTTGTTCAACTTTTGGCAATTTGTTTGGGTGCTGCTATTGGACAGGGACCCAATGAGGGACCTAGGGATCTTTGCCGCACCCATACCATATTAAGGCTGTGAAACTCGAAAGGAGTGAGGTTGGAAGAATGGTCCTGACTGAAGGCTCCCTATAGAAGTAGCTTCTCATTTTTCCTTTTCATTACTGTAATTCATTTGTTTGTTCTGTAATGAGTTGTAAATAGATATTGGGGTTGGATAGTGAATATGGGGGAGCTATGCATGCTTAGTCTAGTAATGGGTAGAATACATTCTTATAGGGTTTTAATTACTTACGTGTGCAATAAATAACTTGTCTAGGACATGCATATCACACATTAGAGATCATGTTTAGGTCCCTTTCATTTGCAACATGTCTACTTTACTCATTTTGCAAGCCATGATCACAGTCAATAATTATAACAAGTAATAAAAACTTTTATAAGGTATTACTGCATTTTCATAATCATAGCATCTAGAAATCATGTCTTTTAGGTATTCCTATGTGCATTAGATATCCTGTTATTTAGGACTTACTATCTGTTTGAATTGCAGTTATTGAACACCTAATCAGTATGTTAAATTAATAATCTCGTTAAAAATGTGGTTAACTGTTTGAAATGTTTTCTGCAAATGTATCCCTCTTAAAATCAGGATTAAACATGTATGCTCACCCCTTTTAAGTAGGCAACGTATACGACGCCTAGGCAAACTTTAGGCCTAATACGTATTAAAACCAACCTATTGTGTTTTGCTTGCTGGTATTAGAACCAATCAACCCCTTTGAAGATTCTGAACTTTGTTGCCTTTCACTCTTGCTTTATTTCTTTTGGAGTTCACTCCACTTTTCTCTAAAACTCCTGCCCCGTTTTAAAAATCACAGGATCTTGAAATCATTCCTCCTTTACTGAAGTTTACCTGACTCCTATTTTATTTCAAATTACTAGATTTCAAGGTCAACTTACTCTGTTCCAGCATCATCCTATTTTTGAATCTTTGCTCTATATTTTGAACTACTGTTTTCCCGAAACAATTTACTCACTTTCCTTTTCTTACTAAACTCCTTTAAACTACTGGTCTTGCCCTGTTTTGAAATACTGGATTGCAAAATAAGTCATTCCTGTTCGAAATCACTCTGCTTTATTTAAAATCTTGCTTTACTTCTGATTACTGATTTTCTAAAAGTTATTCTTCTCTTTTATTGAAAATTTTAAACTGCTACGCACTCTTAATTCTTACTGCTGTCTCTAAACTACTGCATTTCTAAAAAATCAATCACCCTTTTTGAATTACTCAGTCTTAACTGAACCTTCTGCTTTCACTACTAAGTTTTCAAAACATATCCTTTTACTAAAACTGTCGGAACTTACTGTTTTATTTACTCTAAACCTCTGTTTTAAATCCTGTCTTTAAGACTTTTGATGTGTTTGAGACGTGCTACTTACGTGTTTACTTGTGGAGGGGTCTGTGAGCCTATTATTTGTCTGTTTGTGTTCCCTTACATGTAGTCCTATTTGTCATGTATTCCGCTTAGCATTTTATCCTTTAAACCTAGGGGTTCAGCCTAATACTTACCTCGTAGGAATAGTAGTCCTAAATACCCTCCAAGACTTGTAGGATGGGACGGGTAGTAGCACGCACTAAGCTTTCGTGACCAACACACATGCGTTTTAAATACCTTAACGAGATGGGAAGAGTAGAATATGGATATGATGACCGGTGCGCTAATACCACGCGTAGCCCCTCTTTGAGGCGTGACATACTGGGTATTGCATTGATGTGATCCTTATTGACTTAAAATCTAGGACGTTTTCATTCAATTGATTTTACTTTACTATTCTTTAAAATTCTTTTGACAATTTCATCCTTTATTTGAAATCCCCTCTTATATGAACCTTACTTGCTACTTGTTCACCGTCCAAATTCACAAAACTTCTTGGCTGGGACCCATAGTTGTGGATCTTGAGGGGTGCCTAACACCTTCAATCCTATTACCCAATCTCTGGTAATGCAAACTAGTTCATGAGTTAATTACTCTAGGTGCCCTAACGCACCATAAAAATCGTTAGGTGGCGACTCTTCCTTAAACCTTTCCTTTAAGGAGTTGTCCAAAATGTCATAAGCCCGATCTCTCCGTACCTAACCCATGCGAGGGAAAAGGGGGCGCAACACACATTCGTTAGAGAGTTGATCATTCTCTTTGGTTGTTTCCTCAGAATCATCTATGAAATCAAGTAGCAACTCAGAGAGTTTTTCCTTAAGATAGGAACTTTATTTTGTTTTTAAGATGGGAGATACTTACCTCTGGTTCTTCATGTGATTCCTCATCAGATTCTCCAATTTCCATGAGTGCCTGATCTTCAGTTTCCGCATCTTCTGATTCCTCATCTGAACTTTCCCCCCAAGCAGCAACCATAGCCTTAGTTGTGATTTTCTTGGGTTGGACCAGTTCCTTCTTCCTGTTCCTTCTTTTATATCTCTCCTTTTTCTATTCTACTTCCCACTGAGGACAGTTTTTGATGAGATGGTCAGTCTTACAACATTTGTAGCATCCCTCGTTGGTTGGCCTTTATGGAGCTTTTGCTTTGTTGTAGTTTCCTCCTCTAGCGATGCCCTTCTTCCTCATGAAATATTTTCTGAATTCTTTGGTAATCATGGCCATCTCATCTTCCTCCAGATCTGCTCCCTCAGTGATTATCAGTGCTAGACTCCTCTCCTTCTTTGGACCATCCATCTTCATTGTTTTCCTTCTGAGTTCATAGGCAGTGAGGTTTCCAATCAGCTCATCCAATCTCATGGTTGCCATATTTTTGGATTCCTGGATAGCAGTGATTTTGCTTTCCCAGGAAATTGGCAAGACCCTTGTTAGGATCTTCTCAACCCTATCTTCTTCAAGAATGACTCTTCAAAGAGACTTTTGTTCATTAGTCAAGGTTGTGAACTTTTTGTACATCTCTTGGATAGTCTCTCCTTCTTTCATAGTGAAGTTTTCATACTGAGAGTATAGTAGAGTACCTCTAGACCTCTTTACCTGAGGTGTTCCTTCATGGACTACTTGTAGAGTATCCCAGATTTCTTTGGCTGTGGTGCAACTTTGGATTCTGCTGTATTTGTCTAGACCTAATCCACAACCTAGCCACTTCTTGGCCTTAGCATTCTTCTCCCATTTCTTCAGATCTTCAGCAGTGCAATCAACCCTAGTCTTTGGTACATCTAAACCTTCAGCAGTCTTCTTCATTGTAGCTAGAGGTCCATCAGTGACTATGTCCCAGAGTTCATAGTCTTCTCCAATCAGGTGACCTTCATCCTGTTTTTCCACCAAGAGTAGTACTGGCCATTGAAGAGTGGTGACCTTGCAGTTGATTGACCTTCCTAGTTCCCAGGTGGTGCACTCATTTTGATCTTTTCCAAGGTGTTAGCCTTTTCAAGGATAACCCTATCTGATACCAATTGATGTTTTAGACGTCAATACCACACATGAATATAGGTTAAATGTGTGGTACCCAATTTTTCGAGTGCTGTCTCACAAGAAGAACCTGGTTCTTCTTTGTGTTCCAACTTCTACTGGTGCAGAAAAATAAAAGCAGTAAAGTAAAAACACAGAGATTTTTACGTGGAAAACACCTGACTCAAAAGGTGAAAAAACCACGACCTACTCCTCAGTAGGATTTTCTCAAACTCTTCACTAAAAACTCCGAGCCAAACGAACTTACAAAATAAACTCTTTTGTAATCCTAGGACTAACTCTAATCCCTTTGTATCAACTAGCCTCTAGCTAATTTCTACAAGCTTTAAATCTAACTTGAACAATGTGTACCTATTACAATTGCTTCTATGAAAGCTGATAAGATACAATATTGGAACACCTACTACAATCAACTAGACTCAATACACAAACAATGAAACTGGTTCTTCTAGCCGATCTGTAGCCTTTGTATCGCACAATAATTCTGCTTGCAAAATACTCTAGAAATACTTCGAGTATTTATAGATTCAGTTGTTGAGGTTGTCGTTCAGTTCTAGTCCAACTCTTCCTGGGTGAAAGAGTTCGTATAAAACTCATCTTCCTTCCTTTGTTACTTTTCTTGCTGAATTCAACTTCTATCCTCTCATCAGTTTTCAACCTTTTCGCATTAGGAGACAATCTCCTAGTTCACTGATACTTCACAATCACAAATATCTCCTATGCATATACGGTTCATGTGCAAGCTATTCAGTTTAAGAATGTGTGCTCTGATGGACCTGGTTCAACTGGTCAGATATTTGTCAATCTTTAAAACTATGCAGTGACTTGGGTCAACAAGCGATATTACAACATAATAGCTCACCTCAGATATTTCAAAATTGGGGACTTCGTTCTCAAAAAAGTCTTCCAATCAACGAAGGAAGCTGGTGCAGGAAAGCTAAATCCGAATTGGGAAGGACCTTACAAAGTCTGTGGCATTGCTGGAAAAGGCGCTTATGAGCTGGAGACTATAGACGGAAGAATCCTACCAACTAGTTGGAATGCTTGTTTAACCAAATAATTAGATTCTCTGCCAAAGCTAATATAGGAAGAACATGAGTTTCTGATAACCAAAGGATATACTAATAATTGCAAATAAACTTATAAATAGAAAGCAGTAATATGCGTAAAAAGTAAATATGTTGCAATAGCGATTCGAACGTGTCTTCGCAAGTTATATTTTACTCCCTTATATAGGGAATTCCTTAATATAACATCTACCCTTTTTAGTGATTCATCATTAATGAATTATAATGGCATTAATTTAACATTACAATGATTAACCGTAACTGTCGCATGAAGGTGATGTAATGTTTGGCTCATTAATTGAAGATCTCCGAATCTGCCCTGTATCCTGCCCTGATTCATTTTGACTGTGTCTCTTCATATTCTCGATTCGGTAGAGATTCCCGTATCTGGTTACTCCATGGATATGTTATTCCATGCCTCTTTGTTTTGTACCTCTTCATAAAGTCTTGTCTAGTTGACATGTTCTCATTGTTCCACATAGATTGCTGAGTCATCACGATTATTACACGTGTGAAGCTCTTTTTTACCAATACATATAGTCCCCTCACATTGCATCTATCTCTGAACGTAGGCGTCGCTTGTCACTTCCATTTAATGCCCATGCCACATGGCGTTCCCCGGTTGGTTCTGCAATTACTCAGCGCCTTTTAGGGCTTTTTGCAGCTGCATCAGTCACGAAGTGACAGCTTCAATTATGACTTTCACATTACTATTTTTTTTACGGTTGCCTTTGAGTATAAATACCCCTTTTCCTTTCTTTAATTTCACGAAAAACTTCCAACCTTCTTTCTTTATTTTTAAATTCTTCATTCTTCGTAAATATGTCTTCTTCAAACCAGCAATCTAAGAAAATCATTAATGTTGAGGAACTGACTCCCTCTTCTGCTCCAACTCGGGGTAGGAGAGGCGGAAGGCTTAGGAGTTTAGGTTCTACCCCTTCCAGGGGTGCTTCTTCTTCTCATGTTACTTCCCCATTTTTTTCTAGGTCTTCTATTTCTTTATCTTCTTCAAGGGCTAGGGCTTCGAGATCTTTGCCAAAGAGTATAGGACATAGTGAACCGTTTCGCGAGCCGAGGGTCGATGAAATTATCCATGCGGAGTTTTCTTTTGCCAAGGATAGTCAGGACATGAGCGAACAACTTTCTTCAATGTCTTCGCATGATAGTGCCGAACTTTATCCTACTAAGATAACAGAGGGCTTGGTGCATCTTGTACGCAGGGATTGTTCTTGGAAGCCTGATTTTCCTATTATTGTTCCTGGCAATAACCAAAGAATAACCTCTTACAAGATCGGGTATTCTTATGTTTATACTTACCCTTTCATGTTAGGATTCAAGCCTCCTATCGACCCTGTTATTACCGAGTTTTGTCAATTTTTCAAAATTTGTCTGGGATAAGTCGGTCCTCTTGTTTGGCGAGTCGGCGTGTGCATTAGGTATTTGGCCAATTTAGCTTCCGTACCCTTCACATTTCATCATGTTATTCACCTCTATTCTCAGATGTTGTTCTGCCAAGGAGTGTTTAATCTTACGGTGAGGAGTAAAAGGGTGTTAGTTACTCCTGATGATGATAAAGACCGAGGGTGGTACCTTCGATATGTTGTTGTCCCTACTGCAGGTTTAGTAGGTCAAGAAAATCTCTCCTTCCCTGAGAAGTGGAATCTTGCACGTGAGTACATTTTTTCTCACCTTCCTCTTTTTTGCTTTTGATACTTTATCAGTATCGTAATTGTTTCTTTTCTTTGCAGCAATCATGGAAACCGTTGAGAATGTCTCCAATTTCCGAGATTGGGTAGAAAAATTCTTGTTGATTGCTCCATTAGAAGAACGTTCGTGGCAGTACCTCTCTGGGAGGTTTGGCTGGAAGGTTATGACCCACGGTGAGCAAAGTTTTTGTCTTTACTCTTTCTTTTTTTAGGTTTTACCTGACCCCTTTCATTTGATAGGGTTTGCTGCTCGTGGAATTTCTGCTGCGGCTGTGTTCGCTTCTAGGTTGTCCCTGACAAAGGCCAAGGAGATCATTGCTAGTTCCTCCTCATCAAAACGAAAAGCAAGTGGGTCCAGGACCTTAGAGGAGGAGGAGGAAGAGGAGAGTCCGCTAGTCCACAAGTCACGTAAGAGGAATGTGGTCTGTGACGATGAGTCTGCACCTGTTGTTGATCCTCCCGTGCCTGAATCTGAACTTTTTGCCCCTGAGGATTAGACTCCCTCTCCTGCTCGTGAATATGTTTATCTCCTGTTCCATGAAGGTTTTGGTACCAATTCTGATGACGCCCCTCTTGCTGTTTTCTCTCCTCTTGCCCCTAAAGATTTTCCTTCAATTGCTCCCACTATCGCTTCTGCTCCCATGGCTATTCCTACTCCTACCGTTGTTTTGGTTCCCGTGGATTTTTCTGTTTCCCAGTCTTCTTCGCCCGTGGCTCCTTTTTCTGCCCCCGCTTCCGTGCCTTCTGCTGTAGAAGTAGGGTCTTCCAGCAGGGGGGAGATGAGGCAGGTTGTAGTAGAGGTTCCAACAAAGGGCAGCCTCTTGAAAAAGTTGGGCCAGGCTGATGTATGGTTAAAGCCATTGATAGGCCCGACTGAAAGGTCTAAGCTGGAAACCCACAGTACCCTGACTTGGATGAACGATATTGTGCACTCGTCTTTAAAGGTAAAATTTGCTTTTCATATGTACTTACATATGCTCTTACCGTATCTAATTTATCTCTTTTATGTAGATTAATCTTTTAGGCACAGTGTTAATGAAGAGGGTCGTTCAGATGGAGCATGCACCAAAGGATTTCCAAACCGAGGCTATTAATTGGAAGGAGCAGTACGAGAGTTTGCAACTAGATATGGAGGCAATGGAGGAAGAAAAATGTACCTTGGAGCAGCGTGTTAGAATTGTTGCAGCAGAATTGGCCATTGAGAAGGCGTCTTCGAACCAGGCAGGCAAGGATAAGAGTGTCTTAGAGTCTTCCTTTGCAGTGTAGCTTTCCCGTGCCTCTGAGGAGATTAGGAGCCTGAAGGCCTTGTTGGACCAAAAAGAGGAGTACTCTTGTGACCTCGTGCAATCGCTCACTCAATCCCAAGAAGACCTCCGTAACTCTTTGGAGAAGGTCCAGTTTCTGGAAAGGTCTCTTGCTCCTTTAAAGGTCTCTCATGATGCTGTCGTGGTTGAAAGAGATGAGTTAAGAGTTAAGCTGAACAGTGGGAGAGAGATTATGAAGCTCTTGAAGACAAAGCATCCGTTGATGTTATCTGAACGCCTGCCTTGACACATTGACGGAAATGGGCCAAGAGGATTTTGACCTGGAAGCCGAAATTGCCAAAGCCAAAGAGAATATTGAGAGGTCTCAGCAAAGTCAGAACCTTTCTTCACCTGAGGTTGAGGTCCCTGCTGCTCGTGTCTCCCCATCTCAAGCTTCTCCTTCTTCCAGTAAAGACAACCCCCCATCTAAAAAAGTTTAAACAACTTGGTTTTTCTTTTTCTTTTTTTTCTTTTTTTTTTGGTTTTGTTATCAATTGGTGGTTACCCCCAGTCCCACTGGGGGGGGGGGGGGGAAAAGTTGGATACTTTGTAGTCCCCAACTGACAACTTAGGGGAAATCAAATGTAAAAATTAACTCGGCATAGACTAAGTTAACACTTCGTTTATTTTGCCGTAATATATTAGTATCAATGTTAGCATGACTTTAACTTTCTTCGAGTTTCTGTTTTACTCTCAAGTTTTTGCATACTTTCTTTTTGAGGTTTTTGGCTTACCTCTGAGTTTTTGACTTTGCATTAAAAATGCTTATATTGTTCGTACCTTTTCGTAACAGGTACGATTTTATAAAAGAGGGCCCTTGTTTGATCGACACTTAATGAAGAAGACGTCTCAACTTTATAATGGTGTAAATATACAAAACAGAGATAGGAATTTTCACATGTTTTTCTTTAACAATGTTTTGAAGAAAGTTTTTGCATTTGAACTTTCATAACATTTCACATGTGTTTATGTATCGTCTATAACTCATTTTGCAACTCCAAATTCTGGGTAGAAGTAATATGTAATTAAAGTTGATATCTATATGGCTTCAAGTTTATTTTGTTTTATCTTTGTTTGTCTGCTGATAATCACTAAAAAGGTAAATAGTTGGCTAAATAACCTCAAACGTTGGCTTTCTTGGTAAATGTGATGTTAGGCGCCATCACGATCCCGATGGTGGGAATTTCGGGTCGTGACAATAAAAATCCTAAAATAATCATGCTGATGAGATTCACGAAACAAAAAATCCTAATGTTTGCTTCCTATTTATTTTCTAGGTAATATTTTCAAGAGAATAGTTGTGTATCATTTTTATACATAAAAATTTAAAATGTTAATCAACTATTGCTCCCTATATAATAATTACTGTCACGACCCAATCTTCCCAACTTGTCACGATCCAATCTTCCCTCTGTGAGAGGTTGCGACGATAGTCTCTACGACTAGGTAAGCCTACCATTTGCGGAATAAAAATGAAAGTGAAAACATAAAACTAACCCACTATCAGCTATAGTAATGAAATAATTGATAGAAGTGCCGCTCGACATATGCAATAACAACTCTAAAAAAATACGTACAGAATTTTCCCAAGACTAGGAACATCATAAGTCACAAGCTTCTACGAATTTACTAACTGTTCTATATATCAGTATTTAGAAGTAGTAGAGGAAAAACTACACAAAGAGATAGAGGGGGACTCCTAGGTCTGGGGACACGATAGATGCACCTTGAAGTCTCTATAGAAGCAGCAATGCACAACTAATAACGAGGTTGGAATGATGTACCTGGATCTGCACACGAAAACATGTGCAGAAGAGTAGCATGAGTACACCACAATGGTACCCAGTAAGTGCCGAGGTCAATCAGACCCACTGGTAAATAATAAATAAGGCGAGAAGATATACAGTATAATAATAGACTAGAATCTACCAAAAAGGAAACACAACAAGATAACAGCACAAGACATAGAATAAACAACATAGGATCTCCCGAGATACCGTTCGTAGTCCCAAAATAAATATGCAGGGAGAAAACCCGAGGTACCGCCTCGTAGTCTCAAAAGTAAATGTGCAGGGAGAACTCCCGAGGTACCTGTATTAGTAAAAAAGAGCTTTACACGTGTAATAGTCATGATGACTCAGCAATCTATGTTGAACAATGAGAACATGACAACTGGACGGGACTTTATGAAGAGGTACGAAACAAAGAGGCACGGAACAACATACCCATGGGGTAATAAGATATGGGAATCTCAACCTAATCGAGAAGATGAAGAGACACGGTCAAAATGAATCAGGGCAAGATACATGGCAGATTCGGAGATCTCCAATTAATGAGCCAAAACGTTACATAACCTTCACGCGGCAGTTACTGTTATTCATTGTAACGTTACATTAATGCCATTATTAGTCACTAATGCTCAATCACTGAAAAAGGGTAGACGTTATATTAAAAAATTCCCTATATAAGGGAGTAAAATATAACTTGTAAGGAAACGTTCGAATCGCTATTGCAATATACTTACTTTTTACGCATCTTACTGCTTTCTATTTACAAGTTTACTTGCAATCATTACTATATCCTTTGGTTATTAGAAACTCGTGTTCTTCTTAAATTAGCTTTGGCAGAGAATCTAATTCTTTGGTTAAACAAATTGGTTCCGTTACTGGGAATCTGATAATCTTTGTTCCTTCTCAAATAATATTTTGTGAATTATGTCGAACGCCAACGACAACAACCAACAAAGGGTTGGAACCCCAGTTCCATCGCCCTCAAGATCCCCACGAGGATCAAGGGAACAATCCCCAGAAAGATCTATGGCTCAAAACAATAATCTCAATGGAAATGAACAAGCAGAAGAATAGGATACTGTGAAGCAAATGGTTGGTGAGTATGTGACTCAAGCCTTACAAGCTTTCATGAGGGGACTACCAGCTGCATCACCAACACCTCCTCTTAACAACACTATAACTGTGGAAAATCCACAATCCGGGTTAGAAAAATCTAGGAGTGGAGGCACTCCAAATGAGTCCCTCGAAGCAAGACCAGGTATGTCCAATAATCCAGAATTACAATCTTTATTACTAACTCTGTAGAAACAGGTGAAGGAATAAAACGACTGAATCAAGCAAATTCCTGGAGTACCACCTGTTATCAAAGGCATTGACGTTGATAGATATTCTCAACAACCTTGGAAGCCAAGTGCATCACCCTTGCCTATTCCCAAGAAATTCAAAATGCCTGATATTCCCAAGTATGACGGGACAACTGATCCACGTTATCATGTGACTGCTTTTACCACCGGAGTAAAAGGCCACGACCTAAATAAACAAGAAATTGAGTCAGTTCTAGTCAAGAAGTTCGGAGAAACACTCACCAAAGGAGCACTAACCTGGTATTCTCTTTTACCTGAAAATTCTATTGACTCTTTTGCTGAGCTTGCAGATTCTTTTATAAAAGCACATTCCAGTGCGCAAAAAGTTGAAAAAAGAATGGAAGACATATTTAAAATAAAACAAGGAGACGCGGGGTTGCTTCGAGAATTTGTAGTCGGGTTTCAATGGGAAAGAATGTTGTTACCAAGGGTACCTGACAATTGGGAAGCCATGGCATTTACAAGCAATTTAAATGACAAAAGCTCAGAAGTCACGCGAAGACTCAAGGAAAGCTTGAGAGAATTCCCAGCCACGACGTGGAACGATGTCTACAACAGGTACATCATTAAGCTATGAATAGAAGAAGACACTATTGCTCAGTCAAAAGCTGAAGATCGAACCAGTTCTAGACGCTCCGAACTAGAAAGGAAAATAGGTACGACCCTTATATGGGACCTTTGGGATGAGAAAATCGTCCTAGGTTGGAAAACACCCGGTCAGAATATAGACCATCAAATAGAGATACGAGATCATCCTTATCAAGTTCCCGAAAGGATCGGGATGAACGAAATAGAGGTCATACAAGAATTGGAGACTACAGCTTCAATGTAAGTACTTCTGAATTAATTTCAGTACTGAGAAAAATGAGTGATAAGGTTCGATGTCCCAAAGAAATGAGTTCAACCCAAATAAAAGAAATCCAGAATTCTGGTGTGAATTCCATAACAATCATGGGTACAGAACATCAGATTGTAGATTTTTGCAAGGTGAGGTAGAACAATTATTAAAATAGGGCTATCTAACAGAATTGTTTAGTGAAAAAGGTAAACATGCATATATGAAGAACATGGAGGAGCACCCAAACCCACCATCTCCAAAGCGAACAGTGAACGTGATACATGGAGGAGAGGAGGTGAACATAGTCGTCTGCAAAAGAACAACGAAATTCACGATTACGCATGGGAAGCGGATTCGTGAAGACGTGGAACCAGAATATATCATTCGACGATGCAGATATAAATGGATTAATGTTTCCACACAACGACGCATTGGTAATATCCCTACTTATACATGACACTAACGTAAAAAGAGTGTTGATTAATCCAGGTAGCTAAGTCAACATCATTTTGTCGAGAGTTGTGGAAGAAATGCTAATGGAGGATCAAGTAATCCCAAAAGTACGAGCCTTATCTAGGTTTGGCAATTCCACGGTCATAACAAAAGGGGAAATTGAGCTTAGCACCTACGCAGAAGGAGTAATAAAAAATACTAGATTCCAAGTCATTGATACTGATATGGCCTACAACGTAATCATGGGGAGACCATGGATCCATGACATGAACGCAATACCATCTACCTTACATCAGGTAATAAAATTCCCTTCCAAATGGGGATCTCAACAGATTCAAGGAGATCAGCAAACCTCGAGGAGTATAAATTCCGTAGCATACTCTAACACAAAAGAAGAAGCGGAAAAATCAAAGGACAAGGAAATCGGCCAAACAGGTATGGAAACAACTATTGATCAAATAGGTATGGAAGAAAATGTTATCCAAACAGGTATGGAGGAAGGTAGTCGCGAGAAGGTGAATCAAGTCACCACGGAAGAAGAATCAAAACATACTGACATGGATTCCAGACCTGATGTATTTAGGAACCAGAAGAGGACGAACAGATCAAAACAACTACGAAGGAACTCGAAGCTGTTCCACTGTTCGAGCAAAAGCCCGAACGAAAAGTTCACATAGGCACAAGTCTAAGCCCCAGCAGACGAGGTAAGTTAATCGAATATTTAAAGTCTAACGCAGATTGCTTTGCTTGGTCCCATTCAGACATGACAGGTATTCCTCCAGAAGTGATGACTCATAAACTAAATGAAGATCCATCCTTCGTGCCTGTCAAGCAAAAGAAAAGAAAGCAAGGACCATTCAAGAACCAAGTGATCGACGAAGAGGTACAGAAACTCTTGAAAATTGGTTCAATACGTGAGGTAAAATATCCTAATGGGTTAGCCAATATAGTAGTGGTGCCTAAAAAGAATGGTAAATGGAGAGTATGCGTAGATTACACAGATTTAAATAAAGCATGCCCTAAAGACTCATTTTCATTACCACACATGGATCAAATGATTGATGCCACTGCAGTTCATGAACTGTTAAGCTTTCTAGAGGTGTACTCTGGTTATAATCAGATAAAAATGGATCCCTCAGACGAGGAAAAACTGCCTTTATTACAAACATGGGAACTTATTGTTACAAAGTAATGCCTTTTGGCCTAAAAAAATACTGGAGCCACGTATCAGAGGCTGGTGACCAGGATGTTCCAGGAACATCTGGGGAAAACAATGGACATTGATGACATGCTGGTGAAATCAACACAAGCGAAAGATCATTTCCAACATCTTTCAATTACCTTCGAAATCCTACGCAGGTATAATATGAAACTGAATCCAGAAAAATGCGCCTTTGGCGTGACATCAGGTAAGTTTTTGGGCTTCCTTGTATCAAATAGAGGAATAGAAGTAAATCCTGCTCAAATTAAAGCTATTGACGAAATACCCAATAAACTTACGAGTAAAAAGGAAGTTCAAAGACTAACAGGAAGAATTGCAGCCTTAGGAAGATTTATCTCCAAGTCCTTGGAGAAATGTTTTAAATTTTTCTCAGTTCTTAAAAAGCAGAATCAGTTCGAATGGACTGAAGAATTTCAACAGGCTCTCAAAGATCTGAAGGCCTATCTATCAAAACCCTTGTTGCTGTCTAAGCCAAAAGAAGGGGATAGGCTGTATGTCTATCTTGCTGTTGCAGAAATTGCCGTAAGTGCAATAGTGGTAAGAGAAGACAAAGGTAAACAATATCCAATTTATTATGTAAGCAAGTCTTTATTAGATGCCGAAACTAGATATCCACATCTAGAAAAATTAGCCTTAGCTTTAATAATGGCAGCTAGAAAGTTAAGACCATATTTTCAATGCCATCCAATCATTGTTGTGACCTCATACCCATTGAGAAATATTCTACATAAACAAGAATTATCAGGAAGATTAGCCAAATGGACAATAGAATTAAGCAAGCATGACATAATATATCAGCCTAGGACTGCTATAAAGTCTCAAATTTTAGCTTATTTCGTCGATGATTTTAATACTAGCATAATCCCTGAGGTGGAAAAAGAGTTACAACTCTTTAACGGAGCTAATTCAGGAATATGGACCTTATTTACTGATGGCTCTTCTAATATAAACGGAGCCGTCTTGGGAGTTGTTTTAATATCACCAACGGGTGAAAAGATAAGACAAACTATTAAGTGTTATCCCATAACTAACAATGAAGTAGAGTACGAAGCTGTCATTGCAGGGCTTGAACTGGCACAAGAATTCTCAATCGAGCAAATCGTGATCAAAAGTGACTCTCAACTAGTGGTGAACCAGATGTAGGGGACTTACACCGCTAGAGAGACCCGGATGCAACAATATCTAGAAAAGGCACGAGACCTAGTAAGACAATTCCAGTCATGGAAAATTATGCAAGTACCCAGGCAGGAAAATGCGGAAGCGGATGCATTAGCTAACCTCGCAGTAGTTGCAGAAGTGACAAATAAAGACAATGCAATCGTCATTAACCTATTTCACTCAGCAATCGACTAGGATAAAAGTGAGGTAACATTTAACCATTTAACCTAGGATTTGAGAAACGAAATTTTAAACTTTTTGCAGAATGGCACCGTACCCGAGGATAAGAAAGCAGCTCAAGTGCTTCGCCAAAAAGCTGCAAGGTACTACCTCATTCGTGACACATTATACTGCAAAATGTTTGGAGGTCCCTTAGCTAAGTGCCTCGGACCCAATCAAACGGAGTTCGTTAGGAAGGAAGTACATGAAGGAAACTGCGGAAACCACTCATGAGCAAGATCATTAGTCAAAACTCTAATCAGAGCAGGGTACTACTGGCCCTAAATGGAAGAAGAGGCTGAGAGTTTTGTAGCTAAATGCGACAAATGCCAACGATTTGCTAACAATATGCATCAGCTACTTCACCCAGTTATATCGCCTTGGCCATTCATGAAATGGGGCATGGACATAGTGGGATCCCTTCCCCCAGCTAAAGGAAAGGTACAGTTCTTACTCGTATTAACAGATTATTTCACAAAGTGGGAGGAGGCAGAAGATTTTAAACAGGTGCTAGAAAAAGAAGTGAAGAGCTTCATATGACGAAACATAATATGCCGCTTTGGAATACCAAAGGAGATCGCATATGACAATGGCCCACAATTCATAGGCTCACAAATCATATAATTCTTCGAAAGTTGGCAAATCAAGAGAATCACTTCATCACCATATCACCTCGTGGCTAACGGGCAAGACGAGTCAACAAACAAAGTCATCGTTAACAACCTAAAGAAACGGTTGGAAAGAGCCAAGGGAATCTGGCTAGATGAGCTACCAGCGGTATTATGGGCTTACAGAACTACTGCAAAATAGCTACGGGTGAGACTCCATTCGCACTTGTTTACGGCTCAGAAGCTTTAGTACCGGTGGAAATTGGCGAACCAAGCACAAGGTTCACAACAACAACGGAAGAATCAAATGACGACGAGTTGAGGGCAAATCTTGACTTTCTCAAGCAAAGGAGAGAAGCTGCACTAATACGTATGGCGTCCCAAAAATAATTTATAGAGCGATATTACAACAAAAAAGCTCACCTCAGATATTTCAAAATTGGGGACTTCGTTCTCAAAAAAGTCTTCCAATCAACGAAGGAAGCTGGTGCAGGAAAGCTAAATCCGAATTGGGAAGGACCTTACAAAGTCTGTGGCATTGCTGCAAAAGGCGCTTATGAGTTGGAGACTATGGACGGCAGAATCCTACCAACTAGTTGGAATGCTTGTTTAACCAAAGAATTAGATTCTCTGCCAAAGCTAATTTAGGAAGAACATGGGTTTCTGATAACCAAAGGATATACTAATAATTGCAAATAAACTTGTAAATAGAAAGTAGTAAGATGCGTAAAAAGTAAATATATTGTAATAGCGATTCGAACATGTCTTTACAAGTTATATTTTACTCCCTTATATAGGGAATTCCTTAATATAACATCTACCTTTTTTAGTGATTGAGCATTAATGACTTATAATGGCATTAATGTAATGTTAGAATGATTAACCGTAACTGTCGCGTAAAGGTGATGTAACGTTTGGCTCATTAATTGAAGATCTCTGAATCTGCCCTGTATCCTGCCCTGATTCATTGTGACCTTGTCTCTTCATCTTCTCGATTAAGTTGAGATTCCCGTATCTGGTTACTCCATGGATATGTTATTTCGTGCCTCTTTGTTTCATACCTCTTCATAAAGTCTCGTCCAATTGTCATGTTCTCATTGTTCCACATAGATTGCTGAGTCATCACGATTATTACACGTGTGAAGCTCTTTTTATCAATTATGACTTTCACATCACTATTTTTTCCATTTTTTTACGGTCGCCTTTGAGTATAAATACCCCTTTTCCTTTCTTTGCTTTCACGAAAAACTTCCGACCTTCTTTCTTTATTTGTAAATTCTTCATTCTTCGTAAATATGTCTTCTTCAAACCAGCAATCTAAGAAAATCATTAATGTTGAGGAACCGACTCCCTCTTCTGCTCCAACTCGGAGTAGGAGAGGCGAAAGGAAGAGTTTAGGTTCTACCCCTTCCAGGGTGATTCTTCTTCTCATGTTACTTCCCCATCTTCTTCTAGGTCTTCTGTTTCTTAATCTTCTTCAGGGGCTAGGGCTTCGAGATCTTTGCCAAAGATTATAGGACATAGTGAACCACTTCGTGAGCCGAGGGTCGACGAAATTATCCCTGCGGAGTTTTCTTTTGCCAAGGATAGTCAGGACATGAGCAAACAACTTTCTTCGATGTCTTCGCATGATAGTGTCAAACTTTATCCTACTCAGATAACAGAAGGCTTGGTGCCTCTTGTACGCAGGGGTTGTTCTTGGAAGCCCGATTTTCTTATTATTGTTCCTGGCAATAACCTAAGAATAACCTCTTACAAGACCGGATATTCTTATGCTTATACTTACCCTTTCACGTTAGGATTCAAGCCTCATATCGACCCTATTATAATCGAGTTTTGTCAATTTTTCAAAATTCGTCTGGGACAAGTCGGTCCTCTTGTTTGGCAAGTCGTCGCGTGCCTTAGGTATTTGGTCAATTTAGCTTCCGTACCCTTCACGTTTCATCATCTTACTCACCTCTATTCTCCGATGATGTTCCGCCAAAGAGTGTTTAGTCTTACGGCGAGGAGTAAAGGGGTGTTAGTTACTCCTGATGATGATAAAGACCGAGGGTGGTCCCTTCGATATGTTGTTGTCCCTACTCCAGGTTTAGTAGGTGAAGAGAATCTCCCCTTCCCTGAGAAGTGGAATCTTGCACGTGAGTACAATTTTTCCCACCTTCCTCTTTTTTGCTTTTGATACTTTATCAGTATCGTAACTGTTTCTTTTCATTGTAGCAATCATGGGAACCGTTGAGAATGTCTCCGATTTTCGAGATTGGGTAGAAAAACTCTTGTTGATTGCTCCTTTAGAAGAACGTTCGTGGAAGTACCTCTCTGGGAGGTTTGGCTGGAAGGTTAAGACCCACGGTGAGCAAAGTTTTTGTCTTCTTTCTTTTTTTAGGTTTTACCTGACCCCTTTCATTTGATAGGGTTTGTTGCTCGTGGCATTTCTGCTGCGGCTGTGTATGTTCTAGGTTGTCCCTGGCAAAGGCCAAGGAGATCATTGTTGGTTCCTCCTCATCAAAAAGAAAAGCAAGTGGGTCCAGGACCTTAGAGGAGAAGGGGGAAGAGGAGAGTCTGCTAGTCCACATGTCACGTAAGAGGAATGTGGTCTCTGACGATGAGTCTGCACCTGTTGTTGATCCTCTCGTGCCTGAATCTGAACTTTCTGCCCCTGAGGATGAGACTCGCTCTTATGTTCGTGAATCTGTTGATCTCCTATTCTGTGAAGGTTTTGGTACAAATTCTGATGAAGCCCCTCTTGCTGTTTTCTCTCCTCCTGCCCCTAAAGAGTTTCCTTCAATTGCTCCCGCTATCGCTTCTGCTCCCATGACTATTCCTGCTCCCACTGTTGTTTCGATTCCCGTGGCTGTTTCTGTTTCCCAGTCTTCTTCGCCCGTGGCTCCTTTTTTTTTCCCCGCTTCCGTGCCTTCTACTATAGAAGTAGGGTCTTCCAGCAGGGGGGATATGAGGCAGGTTGTAGTAGAGGTTCCAGCAGTCGGCAGCCTATTGAAAAAGTCGGGCCAGGATGATGTATGGTTAAATCCATTGATTGGCCCGACTGAAAGATCTAAGCTGGAAAGCCACAGTACCCTGACTTGGATGAACGAGATTGTGCACTCGTCGTTTAAGGTAAAACTTTATTTTCTTACGTACTTACATATGCTCTTACCGTATCTAATTTATCTCTTTTATGTAGATTAATCTTGTAGGCACAATGTTAATGAAATGGGTCATTCAGATGGAGCAAGTAGCAAAGGATTTCCAAACCGAGGCTATCAATTGGAAGGAGCAGTACGAGATTTTTCAGCAAGATATGGAGGCAGTGGAGGAAGAAAAATGTACCTTGGAGCAGCATGTTAGAGTTGTTGCAGCAGAATTGGCCATTGAGAAGGCGTCTTCGAACCAGGCAAGCAAGGATAAGAGTGTCTTAGAGTCTTCCTTTGCAGAGCAGCTTTCCCGTGCCTCTGAGGAGATTAGGAGCTTGAAGGCCTTGTTGGACAAAAAGGAGGAGTACTCCGGTGAACCCGTTCAATCACTCACTCAATCCCAAAAAGACCTCCGTAACTCTTTGGAGAAGGTCCAGTTTCTGGAAAGGTCTCTTGCTCCTTTAAAGGTCTCTCATGATGCTGCCGTGGCTGAAAGAGATGAGTTAAGAGCTGAAGTTGAACAGTGGGAGAGAGATTATGAAGTTCTTGAAGACAAAGCAGCCGTTGATGTTATCTGAACGCCCGCCTTGACACATTGAGGGAAATGGGCCAAGAGGGTTTTAGATGGGGGGTTGTCTTTACTTACAGAAGGAGAAGCTTGAGATGGGGAGACACGAGCAGCATGGACCTCAACCTCAGGTGAAGAAAGGTTCTGACTTTGCTGAGACCTCTCAATCTTCTCTTTGGCTTTGGCAATTTCGGCAAAGTTTTCCTACAATTGGTGGTTACCCCCAGTCCCATCGGGGGTAAAGTTTGATACTTTGTATGTCCCCAACTGAAAACTTAGGGGAAATCAAATGTAAAAATTAACTCGGTATAGAATAAGTTAACACTTAGTTTATTTTATCGTAATATATTAGTATCAATGTTAGCATGACTTTAACTTTCTTCAAGTTTCTGTTTCACTCTCATGTTTTTGCATACTTCTTTTTGAGGTTTTTGGCTTACCTCTGAGTTTTTGACTCTGCATTAAAAATGCTTAGATTGTTCGTACCTTTTCGTAACATGCACAATTTTATAAAAGAGGGCCCTTTTTTTATCGACACTTAATGAAGAAGACGTCTCAACTTCATAATGGTGTAAATATACAAAAGAGAGATAGAAATTTTTACATGTTTTTCTTTAACAATGTTTTGAAGAAAGTTTTTGCATTTGAACTTTCATAACATTTCACATGTGTTTATGTATCGTCTATAACTCATTTTGCAACTGTTTTTTCCTTTAATAGATTCGATATAACCTTGCACTCTTAGTTTTGTTTTGTTTTGTAACAGTTTTTTCGAATTAGTACAAGGGGATAACTGTTTTTGCTTACAACAGTTTTAAATGTAAGGGTATGAATTTTCACCCATAACTATTTTTATTGATAACAATTTTCAAATGAATACAAAGGTAATACTTTTTCATCCGTAACTGTTTTTATTCACAACAGTTTTCTGAATAGATATAAGGATAATGATCTTTTAGCTGTAACTGTTTTCATTTATAATAATTTCCTGAATAAGTACAAAGATAATGATTTTTCATTCATAACTGTTTTTATTTACAATGGTTTTTGAGTAAGTACAAGGATGATGATCTTTCATTCATAATTATTTTCATTTATAACAATTTCTGAGTAAGTACAAGGATGTGCATTTCTACCCGTAACTAATGTTCTGCCTTTAACCTGAACACTCGTTTATATTTACGAATATGTTTTTCGAAGGTTTTTGAGTCAGGCTTTGTGTTTTTAGTCTTTGGATCTTTGATTTTGCTCATAGTACTTGACTTGTTGGGAAGATGGATCTTCAGGCTCGAGCTTTGACTTTTTGATAGTCTTCTTTGCTTCATCTTTGCCTTTCATACTGTATAGTCCCCCAAGTGTTTGAGCTTTGAAAAATGAAATCTCGAGCACTTGACTACTCCTTCCTTGTGGTCCTTTTCCTGAAAAGGAAAAATATACGGGACTCGAAGGTATATATTTTTTAGATGATGACTACTTAACCAACTAAAACGTCCATCAGAAAGTTGTAACCCTAGACCGGGAATTCAGTTACTTTCTTGAGTCGTTGCAGGCCTAATGTCATCATCTGGTGATGGGTTAGCTTTTTGCCTATCATCTAAAATGGTTAGTATAATTTTAACTGTACAAAGTAAAATCGAACGTAATGATACATGATCAGGGGTATTCCAGCTAGCTGGTAGGATTCTGCCATCCATAGTCTCCAGCTCATACGCTCCTTTTCCAGCAATGCCACGGACTTTGTAAGGTCCTTCCCTATTCGGATTTAACTTTCCTACACCAGCTTCTTTCGTTGATTGGAAGACTTTTTGAGAACGAAGTCCCCAATTGTGAAATATCTGAGGTGAGCTTTCCTGTTGTAATATCGCTCTATAATTTGTTTTATGGCCGCCATACGTATTAGTGCAGTTTCTCTTCTCTACTCTAGCAAGTCCAGATTTGTGCTCAATTCGTCGTTGTTTGATTCTTCCGTTGCTGTTGTGAACCTTGTGCTTGGTTCGCCAATTTCCATCGGTATTAAGGCTTCTGAGCCGTAAACAAGTGCGACTGAAGTCTCCCCCGTAGCTATTTTTGCAGTAGTTCTGTAAGCCCATAATACTGCCGGTAGCTCATCTGGCCAGTTTCCCTTGGCTCTTTCCAACCGTTTCTTTAGGTTGTTAACGATGACTTTGTTTGTTGACTCGTCTTGCCCATTAGCCACGGGGTGATATGGTGATGAAGTGATTCTCTTGATTTTCCAACTTTCGAAGAATTCTATGATTTGTGAGCCTATGAATTGTGGGCCATTGTCATATGCGATCTCCTTTGGTATTCCAAAGCGGCATATTATGTTTCGTCATATGAAGCTCTTCACTTCTTTTTCTAGCACCTGTTTAAAATCTTCTGCCTCCACCCACTTTGTGAAATAATCTGTTAATACGAGTAAGAACTGTACCTTTCCTTTAGCTGGGGGAAGGGGTCCCACTATGTCCATGCCCCATTTCATGAATGGCCAAGGCGATATAACTGGGTGAAGTAGCTCCGTTGGTCGATGCATGTTGTTAGCAAATCATTGGCATTTGTCGCATTTAGCTACGAAACTCTCAGCCTCTTCTTCCATTTTAGGCCAGTAGTACCCTGCTCTGATTGGAGTTTTGACTAAGGATCTTGCTCATGAGTGGTTTCCGCAGTGTCCTTCGTGTACTTCCTTCATAACGAACTCCCTTTGATTGGGTCTGAGGTGCTTTGCTAAGGGACCTCCAAACATTTTGCGATATAGTGTGTCATGAATGAGGTAGTACCTTGCAGCTTTTTGGCGAAGCGCTTGAGCTGCTTTCTTATCCTCGGGTACGGTGCCATTCTGCAAAAAGTTTAAAATTTCATTTCTCCAATCCCAGGTTAAATGGTTAAATGTTACCTCACTTTTATCCTGGTCGACTGCTGAATGAAAAAGGTGAATGACAATTGCGTTGTCTTTATTTGTCACTTCTGCAACTATTGCGAGGTTAACTAATGTATCTGCTTTTGAATTTTCCTCCCTGGGTATTTGCATAATTTTTCATGACTGGAATTGTCTTAATAGGTCTCGTGTCTTTTCCAGATATTGTTTCATCCGGGTCTCTCTAGGGATGTAATCCCCCTACATCTGATTCACCCCTGCATATCGAAGCCCTAGCCCTTGAAGAAGATAAAGAAAAAGAAGACCTAGAAGAATATGGGGGAGTAACATGAGAAGAAGAAGCACCCCTGGAAGGGGTAGAACCTAAGCTCCTAAGCCTACCGCCTCTCCTACTCCGAGTTGGAGTAGAAGAGGGATTCAGTTCATCAACATTAATGATTTTCTTAGATTGCTGGTTTGAAGAAGACATATTTACGAAGAATGAAGAATTTACAAATAAAGAAAGAAGGTCGGAAGTTTTTCATGAAAGCAAAGAAAGGAAAAGTGGTATTTATACTCAAAGGCGATCGTCAAAAAAATGGAAAAAACAGTGATGTGAAAGTCATAATTGAAGTTGTCACTTCGTGACTGATGCAGCCGCAAAAAGCCCTAAAAGGCGCTGAGTAATTGCAGAACCAACACGGGAATGCCACATGGCACGGGTATTATATAGAAGTGACAAGTGACGCCTACGTTCAGAGATAGTTGCAATGTTACAAGTGAAGCGGCGGCAAACTATTCCCCCCATAAATAAGTATCCACTTACCAAATATTAATCGATAAATAAATGATAAGTGGGGGACTATCTGTATTGGTAGAAAAGAGCTTCACACGTTTAATAGTCATGATGACTCAGCAATCTATGTGGAACAATGAGAACATGACAACTGGACGGGACTTTATGAAGAGGTACGAAACAAAGAGGCACGGAACAACATACCCATGGGGCAATCAGATAAGGAATCTCAACCTAATCGAGAAGATGAAGAGACACGGTCAAAATGAATCGGAGATCTTCAATTAATGAGCCAAAACGTTACATAACCTTCACGCGACAGTTACGGTTAATCATTGTAACGTTACATTAATGCCATTATTAAATATTAATGTTCAATCACTGAAAATGGTAGACGTTATATTAAGAAATTCCCTATATAAGGGAGTAAAATATAACTTGTAAGGACACGTTCGAACCGCAATTGCAATATACATATTTTTTACGCATCTTACTGCTTTCTATTTACAAGTTTACTTGCAATCATTACTATATACTTTGGTTATCAGAAACCCGTGTTATTCTTAAATTAGCTTTGGCAAAGAATCTAATTCTTTGGTTAAGCAGTACCGACTTGTAGTCTGAAAAGTAAATGTACATGGGGATCTCCCGGGATACCGTCCCGTAGTCCCAAAGATAAACACGCAGCTGAAACAATTGAAGATAATAGTTACAACAAGAAAAACTACAGTTTAGACGAAGCACAAGTCAAGAAAAGAAGCAGGAATCCACTAAGCATGCTGCAAAGAGTTCAGATGAGCAATTAAGACACGTAGACATGCTATTCTAGGCTAACAAGATAACTACACATGCTAGTATACTCAATTAAGATGAAAAATAGGTTATTACTCAGTAAAAATCAGGTTTTTCAACAAATAGCCTGTGTATGCACTCGTCACGTTGCGTACACGACGCTCACACATCATAACAATACCAAATCCTAAAGGGATTTCTCCCACACAAGGTAGGGAATCCACTACATTGAACCAAGCTCACTCAATCGGTAGCAATGCTTTGCCCATGAATATCCGACTCCGAATGGACAAAATCTAGCCAAAATCAATTATATACCATAAATATATCTATATGAAACTAATCTAATCAATGAAATCTTAGCTAAAGCAAGAAATTAGGCAATCGGCCCAAAAAGCCTCCTGGGGCCCACACCTCGTAAATGGGTAAAAGCCACAAAATATGAACACCCAATCACTCATGAGACCAACCATACAAGAATTACTTGAATCCAGCCTCAAATCGCCTTTCAAAACTCATAATTTTAGTCTAGGAAGTTTCTATCATTTCCCCCCAAATTTTCGACTTAAATCCCTAATTAGATGATGAAAATAGCAATAGATTCATGAAATATAGTCCAATCCGGGTTAGAATCACTTACCCCAACAATCTCCTTGAAGAAACCTCAAAAGTCGCCTCACGCCGAGCTCTCAAAGTCCCAAAAATTAAAATGGGAATCAAACCCTCGAACTTGCCTTTTTCTACCCAGCGATGTCGCATATGCAGGCCTATAATCGCATATGCGGTGCCGCACCCATAGAAATTCAATCGCAGGTGCGGACTTAAATTAACTCCCCTGGGTTTGCATATGCGAGAGAGGCGCCGCACCTGCGGATCCGCTACTATGACCAAGGAGCCGCACCTGCGACCCACACCGCTCATGCGAACAGTCCAACCGCAGAAGCGAGGCCGCTTCTGCGCAAATGCCTCCGCACCTGCGAACCCAGCTTGAGCTTCCCAATTCCGCATTTGCGCTCCTTCTTCTGCACGTGTGACCCCGCCCCTGCACTCTCTCCTCCGCAGGTGTGAAACACCAGAACTAGAAAATCTTCAGCAATAGCCTAAGTCCAAATTCAATCCCTAAAGCATTTGAAATACACCCGAGGCCCCTGGACCCAACCAAACATACCAACCAGTCCTAAAACCTCATACAAACTTAGACAAGCCCTCGAAACACCAAACAACACTAAAAACACAAATCACCCTCTGATTCAAACTTAATGAACTTGAAAATTCAAATTTCTACAACCTATCAAACCACGCCCGATTGACCCCAAATTTTGCACACAAGTCATATTTAACATTACAGACCTACTCCCACTTCTGGAATCAGAATCCGACCCCCATATCAAAAAGTCCACTTTTGACCAAAATCTCCAAAAATTTGATTTTTGCCATTTCAAGCCTAAATAAGCTACATACCTCCAAAGCATAATCCGGACGCGCCCCTACGCCCAAAATAACCCAAAGGAGCTAACGGAACCGACGAAACTCCATTCCGAAGTTGTCTTCACACAGTTCCGACTACGATTAAAATCAATAGACTAAAGCTTCCGTTTTAGGGACTAAGTGTCCCAAAACACTCTGAAACCACAACAAAGACCTCTCGGCAAGTCACATAAGCCGAAAGACATACAAGGGAAGCAGTAAACAGGGGATCGGGGCTATAAGTCTCAAAACGACCGGCCGGATCGTTACATCCTCCCCTTTTTTAAATAATCGTTCGTCCTTGAACGAGTATAAAGACATACCTGAAGCACTGAAAAGATGAGGAAAACAGTTGCGCATATCATGCTCGTCTCCCTAGTAGCCTCCTCGACTAGTTGACCCCTCCACTGAACCTTCACAAAAACAATGTTCTTTGACAGCTTTCGAACCTGCCTATCCAAAATAGCCATTGGCTCCTCAACATAAGATAGATCCTTGTCCAATTGGACTGAGCTGAAATCCAACACATCAGGCAGATCACCGTGATACTTCCAGAGCACAGAAACATGAAATACCGGATGAACTCCTGCTAGACTGGGAGGTAACGCAAGCTTATAAGCAACCTCCCCAACTCGCCACAATACCTAAAAGGTACCAATGAACCTTGGGCTCAACTTGCCCTTCTTCCTGAACCTTATGACGCCATTCACAGGCGAAACCTGGAGCAAGACCCGCTCTCCAACCATGAATGCAACATCGTGAACCTTTCGATCTGCATAACTCTTCTGTCTGGACTAGGTTGTGCAAAGTCGATCCTGAATCACCTTCACCTTATCCTGGGCATCCTGAACCAAGTCTGTACCCAATAATCTAGCCTCACCCGGCTTGAACCAACCCACTGGAAACCGACATCGCCTACCCCACAAAGCCTCATACGGTGCCATCTGGATGCTCGAGTGATAACTGTTGTTGTAGGCAAACTCTGCAAGTGGAAAGAATTGATCCCAAGAACCTCCAAACTCTATCACACACGCGCACAGAGCATATCGTCTAATATCTAAATAGTGCGCTAGGACCATCCGTCTATCTGAGGGTGAAATGATGTGCTCAGCTCTACTCGAGTACCCAACTCATGTTGTACAGCTCTCCATAACCGTGATGTATATTGCGTACCCGATCAGAGATGATAGATACCGGTACGCCTTGAAGCCTGACGATCTCGCAGATATAAATTTGAGCCAGCTGATCGGAGGAATAGGTAGTCATCACCAGAATGAAATGAGCTGACTTGGTCAGCCTATCTACAATCACCCAAATTGCATCAAACCCCTGCTAAGTCCGTGGGAGTCCAACAACAAAATCCATAGTGATCCCCCCCCATTTCCACTACGGAATCTCTAACTTTTAAAGTAACCCACCTGGCCGCTGATGCTCACACATCACCTGCTGGTAATTTAGACACCGAGCTACATACTCCACTATGCCCTTCTTCTTCTTCCTCCACCACTAATGTTGCCTCAAGTACTGATACATCTTCGCGGCACCTGGATGAATGGAGTACCGCGAACTGTGAGCCTCTTGGAGAATCAACTCACGCAAACTATCTACATTGAGCACACATAGCATGCCATGTATCCTAAATGCACCATCATTCCCAATAGTGACCTCTTTAGCATCACCGTGTTGGACCATGTCCTTAAGGACAAACATATGGGGGTCATCATATTGATGCTTCTGATACGGTCATAAAGAGAAGACCGGGAGAGCACACAAACCAATACTCAACTCGGTTAAGAAATATCCAATCTTGCAAACTGGCTGGCTAAGGCCTGAACATCCAACGTCAATGGCCTCTCTGTTGCTGGTACATATGCTAAACTCCCCAAACTCTCCGCCCCACGACCCAAAGCATCGGCCACCACATTGGCCTTCCATGAATGGTACAATATAGTGATATCATAGTCCTTAAGTAGCTCCAACCACCTTTGCTGATGCAAGTTAAGATCCTTTTGCTTGAACAGATGCTGAAAACTCCGATGATCGGTGTAAATCTTACAAGGGACACCGTACAAATAGTGTCGCCAAATCTTCAAGGCATGAACAATAGCTGCTAACTCAAGGTCGTGGACAAGATAGTTCTTTTCATGCATCTTCAGTTGTCTGGACGCGTAGGAAATCACCCTACCGTCTTGCATTAACACCGCGTCGAAACTAATCCACGACGCATCACAATATACAGTATAAGACCCCGAACCTGTAGGAAATACCAATACTAGGGCTATAGTCAAAGTTGTCTTGAGCTTCTGAAATCTCTCCTCACACTCCTCTGTCCACTTGAACGGAGCACCCTTCTGGGTTAGTCTGGTCGTATGTGCTGCAATAAATGAGAAACCCTCTACAAAATGATGGTAATACCCCGCCAAATAAAGAAAACTCTGAATCTCCGTAGCCTCGTGCATCGCCACAACAAGTACAACAACAACAATGACAACAATACAAAGTATGGCAAGTAAATCAACCCAAGACCCTTCGATCACAAAAAATGGTAGAACTAGTTCAAAAGGAATAACCATAATAAAGAAAATAGTATGTAACAATAGTCCCCAATGTACGGTTCAAAAACAAGAAACTAACAAGAGTCATATAATTCCAAATAAGGGCAAGTCCACTAATGGCATAGGGTATCTAATCTTCATTTAAGTTTGGAAAATTACCGAAGAGTTACAACCTATTCAAATAAAGGTAAGCGGCGAGAAGATAACCATAACCTCAATTAAGGTTGAACATTTATAAAAGGGATAACTACAACTTTAAATAAAGATAAGTAGTTAGGGAAAAGATAACATGGCAATGGAAGAGATAACAATTCCAATTAAGGCACATATGAATCAAGTAAAACAATAAGAGTGGATCATGAAGCAATTGATTCTAATTAAGCAGGTAGAGGTGAGACTAGCAATCAAGGAACGTAATCATAACAAGAACAACTGCATATTCAATGAATACAAGGACTTAAGAACCCTAAAGGCCAATTTCCACAATAAGTCCGAGTACGTACTCGTCATCTTGCGTACACGGACTGCAACCAGCATAGAAGACGCAAATCCTAATGGGTAGTTAGGCATGATACTTAGCTCAAAGAAGACAAATTGATACTCTTAAATGAATTTCTCGAGTGAAATGACCTCCGGACGGCTCAAATCTAACCAAAATAACTTCAAAGCTTAAATAAAACTCATAAGAAACTATTCTGGATCATAAAGTTTCAATCTTTGTCAAAATCTAAAAGTCGACCCACAGGTCTGTACCTCGGAACCCGACAAATTTCACAAAACCGGAACACCCATTTCGATACGAGTTCAACCGTAGTAAATTTATTAAATTCTGATACTCTTTCATCCCTCAAATCATGATTTTTCATTTTGAAAATTTTCTTCAAAAACCACATTTTTTCTCAACTTAAAGTACAATTTAAATGATAAAATCATGGAATATAATAAATTCTAGGTGAGGAACACTTACCCAATAGATTTTCTTGAATAGCCCACAAAAAAGCTCCCAAAACCGAAGTCTAAAACTCAAAATGTGAAGAAAAGGGCCAAACTCTCGACTTATATGATTCTGCCCAGGATTTCCGCATATGCGGACAAGGAGGCGCACATGCGCACACGCATTTGCGATAAAGAGTTCGCTGATGCGAACTCAGCTATCCAGGACTACATCCGCATCTTCGAATTTACAGGCGCACCAGCGGCACCGCAAAAACGCAAGGGGGAGACGCAAAAGCGAGCTTCTTCGCAGGTGCAATCGATGGACCGCAAAAGCGGTCTTCGCACCTGCGTGCCGGCCTCCGCAGAAGCGAGTGAGCTCCCAGGCCATGTTGATCGCAAAAGCGATTAGACTCACGCACGGGCGAAGCCGCACATGCGCTCCAAAGTGTCGCAGGTGCGAGACACCAAAACCAGACCTTTTCAAAACCATGAAAAACATCTGAAACTCGACCGAAACACATTCGGGGACCCCGTCCAAGCATACCAACCAGCTCAATAACCTAACACGGACCCCCTCGAGGCCTCAAATCACATCAAACAATGATGAAACTATGAATCGAACCATGAATCGAACTTATGAACTTCCAAATCTTCCAACTTCTAAAACTCGTGCTGAAACCTATAAACCCAACCCAGAATGACGTTAAATTTTGCAGGCAAGTCCCAAATGACGTAACATAGTTGTTCCAACTCTCGGAATCGTACTTCGACCCTGATATCACCAAAGTCAACTATTGGTCAAACCTCTCCAATTTCCAAACTTCAACTTTCGCCGAAATGCTTCAAATCATCCTATAGACCTCCAAAGTCAAATCCGGACGCACGCCTAAGTCCAAAACCATACGAAGCCGCTCAAGATCAAATGTCGTCGAATGGAACTTAAATTCTTAAAACAACGGCCGGGTCGTTACATTTACAATTTTATTCTAGTTATAACAGTACGTTATATATATCAGATTCTCTGATTCTCTCAAAGTTTGAACTTAGTTTTCTGCTTCAAGTATGTGATGTACAATTTTATTCTTGTTATATTACGTTATATATCAGCATGATTCTCCGATTTTCTCAAAAATCACGTCGTTATCTGTTTTAGGTATGTGATTTAAAATTTTGTTGTAGCCATTTTGTTCCTAAAAAATATTCTAAAAGTATCATATAATTACTTTTCCTTATATGTTTGTGCTAACTGGTTCGGCAAACAAGACAATACTAATATCTTTTTGGAAATTTTGAAAAGAAATTCGAGAAAAAGAAAAGAAAAATTGTATGGACAAACGCTTTAGAGTTCATTATCAGTGGACTATCCAAACAAACACGTGTCATCGTCTCGACTGCGGCAGCCCTTACTGATTTATATGTCCTACTTCTTATAAATAACAATCCTTTCGGAAACACAAAAAATCTGAAGTTTGAAATTATATTCTTAGATCTTTAATTTTACGATTTCCAGTTTTTTGACTTAATTAATTGTGAGAAAAATTCTAATTATTATGTATAAACTTAATGGGTGACTCTTGACATAAATGCATGACTCCGTGCTTAAGGGTTAGGACCTAACCTGTGTATTAGAATTCGTAACATGAAAATATGAACCAGGGGAACATAATGCCCAACCTAGTTTAATTACTATAAGTTAGGCATACCTGAAACAACATGCGGTGAAATTGTATGGTACTTCAATGGGAAATTAAAATTTGACGGCCTAGGAAAGCTAGAAAAATTTTATTTTGTCTTTCACGTGGTAAATTATACTTATGTGAGGGTCTTTATTACTTAATAAAAAGTGAGCCTATTGATCCCATGTGCTTACTTTAAGAAATAAAACTAAATTATTTGATTGTATAAGATCAAGGACAGAGACAATTTGTATAAGTTCTCTCTGTACGTTTGATATATAGCACTATTTTCTCTATTTACTCGTTGTTTACGTTTTTCGAGAGTCAATTTAATTTATTTTTAAAGTTAAATTGAATTTGATATCTCAATATTTTAAAATTAAAATTTACGAAAAACTCGAGTTTGCAATTCTTCTCATCAATAAACACATGTTAAAATTTATATACTTTGAACCTAAAGAAGCTAAACATGACAACTAAATGGGAACAAAGTGAGTATGGATAAAAAGGAGTTCTAGGTCCGATGAAGTAGCTACTCAAGCTATTAATATTTTATGAAAACTTATCAGCTATGTCTATTTATAAATAGTTTATTAAAAGATTTGGCCAATTCATTAAACATTAGTAATATTAGCCAAATGTTACCAATATTATCCAATTAGCTATTTGTAGTCAAGAAAATCAAATTTTTGCTTTTTTTAGTATGTGTCATTAGAAAAAGATTGATACATCTTATAGAGTTTGAATCTCAGTTTTCAAATGATTTGTCGGAGTATTGAGGTGGTTTGAATTGAAAATTTGAAATAGAAGATGAAATATAAAAAAAATATGTCTATCAAACTTGTATCATTTGTGTATCACATATATATTATATTTGTATCAAATGTGTATCATACATGTATATCCATGTATACATGTATGTGATACATGTGTCGTATAAGAATTTTCTGAACTCGATTTTAACTACGTATTTTGATACTAAATCAGTCCAAATCACCTCCGATATTCTTCCTCAAAAATTTATATATTTTCTCATCTATACGTTTTCAATGAATTTCAATCATACCCATTGAAAAAGGTCCTTTTTTTCTTAGACTTTTAGAAGTTATATATATATATATATATATATATATATATATATATATATATATATATATATATATATATATATATATATATATATATATATATATATATATATTAGTTTATCACCTTGCTTGCTACCTCAACGGGGAGTACGCAGCCGAACAACCGCTGGGGTTCCAGCAGTGATAGCTGAACTAATCAGATGGGCCGCCCCAAACCTTACGCTGGCATTTAAATTGAAAATCAACATCGGGTCCCAGCTATCCGAAAAACGCAGACTGAAGCGTCCATGAAATTTTCTTTTCGTCTTGCATCTAATGTTGTTGATCACACTTAAATATATCGGAAGGAGAACTTTACTTGTGATTCTTGGAATGAAAAAACCTTATTTATTTGAGTTCTTAAGTTAGTAAGTTATAACTTATTTGGGACATTTGCATCAGATTTCCTTTGTTTAACCGTAGACGAACATGGTCTGATAGGCACGTCTAAGTTCGTTAATTTACCAATTTACCCGTAAGTTGTGTTGGAATGAAAATGAATATATTTTTAACCAATGACGGAACTTTTTTTTTGAGATAAAAGGGAAATTCCTTAATCTTCTTCCACCTCAAAGGAAGTTAATTAATCTTTTAATGACCTAATGAAGAGGCTAGCTAATAAAGAGTTGAGTTCGGGCAAAAGAGAATTGGGCTGATAGAGTTTTACAAGGGAAAAATAATCCATGAACAAATCCAATATATCTTTAATGTTACAGGAGCTATAACGCAGTTGGACGACGCACAAGACAGAAAACATCAGTCATAAAAATAATTGCCCAACAGAGGTGCCTTATGTTGAGATGCTGTTTTTTATATTATTTTTGCGCAAGCATAGGTTTAGAGTCTTATTTTTTGATAATAATTTTCTTACACACTTAAAAGTAATAAGAAGACTGTTTAGGGGCAGAAGTACTTGGGAGCCATTAATATAATGGACTTGGAATTGTGATAGGCTCAAAAAGTATTTTGGAGATGCTATTTTTAACTTCGCCATTTTGAGTTCCGTGCCCATCTCCATGCAAATACATGCAATGTGCTGTTCTTGCAATATTCTTTGTAATTTCGACAAATGTTTCAGAAAATAACGAGTTTTCCCTTTGAGCTGTATTCATCCGTTCCCATGTCTCCATAATACAGAAACGTATGTGTTCTCTCGCCTCTTCTTCGGAAGCACCCTTTTCGTTCATGTAACACTGAATTGACTTAGGAACATCACCCCTCTTCAATTCATCCTTAATTATAAGAATAAATAAATAAATGAGACACTGATTTTGTTTATAATTATATATCAGGAGTCGTATAAATTAAATTTATATGAGATAATAAAGATTTAAAAGCATACCGATGATGTCGCTAAATCATCGGCAAGACGAAAAATTGTAGCAGAGCAGCGAATTAAGTCGGGGTATTTGCTTAATGATTCCAATGCCTCTTTGGGAAATGGATTTGTGACGAGGAAAAATGCATGGACTAATACCATAGGAACTGCAATTGAGATCCATGCGTTGTCCATGTATTCTTCCAGACTTGGCACATATCCACTGTAATACCATCTTGCTTCTCGTATAAAAGATTTGCACAAATCTGCCCACTAATAACATATCTCAAATAATTAGTAGTGCAAATAGATTGATTATTTTTAAATTTGTAGCAATTGTTTTTGTTGTTTTGGGAGCGGGAAGGGATTGCAGAGGCTGAGACAGACATCGCATGGGTTTAATAGGTTAGAGCATAGCAATATATGTGAAATTTCAGAAAATTTTCAATGTATATTAAATTCTGAACCCGTAATTTCAAAAACACAATTGGTTCTTATGATGAAAAGCTTAAGATTGAACACATCAAATTTAAATATTGAATACGCCTCATGAGAGAATTAGAGACGGATTGGGAAGAGAGAACAATAGCTTGGAGAAATTAAGGGTACGTACTAAAAGAAGGAGAAATCTCAAGTAAAATGAATCATACAGATTTTGTAAGGTAGGGTAGAACGTCGATCCCTTGCTCATTGAGAATCTCGTGCGCCATTTCATTGGTAATATTGAAGAGTGCAAGGTAACATACTTTCATATAGTCTGGAAGTTGCTCAATCGCTTTTATCTCCCATCTGAATTTATTTTATCAGATATATCAAATTTCAAATTTCACGTGATAAAAACACAAGAGAAAGGTGATTAACTAGAGATATATATAGCTGCTTTTCCCAAAAGTAACTGACCTTTCAATAGCATCAGTGAAGACTTCCAACTCATCAAGAGTTCCATAAACATCATAAATATCATCTATGATTCCAACAAAAGCAATGACTTTTGTCAACATTCTTCGGAAGTAGCTGTGTTGAGGCTCAAATTCTATCCCCACTGCCCAAAATAAATTCTCCACCAATCTATCCCTTGAAAATGTCAACTTTTGGGCAAGACATGTGCTCTTCCACCACCTTTACGTGAAAATTAATGTTATATGAGAAAAATTATAGGATAAAACTGAATCATCATATTTAAATTTTATCTACTTAAATAAAAGATATCACACCTTGAGAGAATTCTCAAATCTTGTTGGTGTGCTGCTTGAACAATGTTGAAGTCCAACTTAGCAAACTCGAGCAACAGAGGATTAGCATTTGACATTCTCTCGTAAATGCTTAAATACCACTCTGTCTCTAATCTTGGCATCATCCAATGCCTAGGCAGTTCCAAGGCATGTTGCGCTAATGCGACCATTCGATTGTCTTTATGATCACAATGACTGCCTAGATAATTCTTTAGATGTGCCGCTGTGAATCTTGTGGCATATTTCAAAGTGGTTTCAGTTTCTGTAGCGAGAAACGAAGCTTCGTATAATTGTAACAAACCTTTTGTGTCCTTACTAATATTTTCCTTGAGATTGTCATTTTCGTCCTTGAAGTCGTTGAATATGTCTAGAACACAAGAAAATATATATGATGGTCAAATCCTAGAAGGTTGACTTCATTAGATATTCTTTCAAATACATTGTATCTCCTAAATTATGTACAGAAACAATTATTTTACATTCTTAAAGTAATTATTGCTTGTATGTATATATGTATATATGTCCCTACATTAACAATCAAATGTAAAACAGCTGTATGTGGCAACCTCCACATTAACCAAAATTTGCCTTTAAGAAATATGTACTGTTAACTAACCAATATCATAATGAAAGAAGATCAAAGATTGTCAAAAATCGTAATAACGTACCTTGAGATATATGAAAACCATGTTCTCTGAAGAGTCTAAATTTCAAAGCTGTGGCATATAATGAATCTCCTGTGACTGCAGTTAGGTGTATGCTGCTCAAAATTTGCATGATTTCATGCTTGAAGTGGTAACTAACTCCAAGCCTTTGTAAATTATCAATCAGCTCCAGCTTCTCTAATTCTTCTAATCCCTCGGCCATTATAATCTTCTTTTTCATTTCCTCCTTCAGTTCGTTAAAACGCTTCATGTACTTCTCTCCCTACACAAAGGTTACTTTTCTTAATGATACAATTAATTATACAATATATGCAGAATTTTGAATAATTAACAAGAACAGTATGAAAGAATGTGTGTAAAACAAAACAAAAAAGAAAATACCACGTAATCATTGTGTATGGACTGAATATATTCAAAATCCCACATAGAAGGTTTGTAATTCCCTGAACGCCTAATAATAACGGGATTTGGTTCAGCTATAATGCCACTAGAGAGGCAGGCTTTTGATACGAGTAGTGATGGCTGTCCTAATCGGCTCAAGGAGGAAAAAAGAGTAGCTGAAGGTCTTCTTAACCCTATTAAGGTGGCCATGGACAGTATCCCTACGTTGTTGAATACTGCCTCCATTGATATATATTCAATTCTATGTTTTACAAGATTCTTTAGTTGGTTGGATCCCCCAACTAAAAGTTGCTATATATAGAGAGATCAGAGAGGTCGCAGATTCGTATATTATGAATGGGACGTGTTATATTCATTAGTAGTACTATCATCTTCAGCATGGATTATTGGACTTTGAAATCACTAGAACTTTGACACTAATAATTTATATTGGATGAATTTGTAATTACTAAAGTAGACTTTGAATTGAAAAAATAAAGCCCGATACTTAAAGTATCTCGCATTCATGCAGGGTTGAGGATTGAAATATTCCTATCGAAATTGATTGTTTTTAAAAAAAAATTATATCGGACGAAATTATCATTTAATTATTTTCTTAATGACTTAAGACTTTAAGCTAACTTATAATTTGACTATTAAAAGTTTTATAGCGGATAAAATTGACATGGACTATTGATAGGAAGCATATAGCTCGATTCCAAATCGCTCCAATCTAATTAATCCTCATCAGCAGAGGGCTTTGAGGAGGCGTCGGTCTTCTTAGGCAGCAAAAGGTTGTGAATGTTAAGCATAACACCGCCATTAGCAATTATTAGAGTAGACTTTGAATTCAACTAAACTAATTTCACTTTGAATATCGGTAAGTGGGCGATGGACTGGTCAATTCATTCCTATGGGCTATGAGTTAAGACTTCTACTAGAATGTCATCACTATATCCACAGTGGACAAACGGCGGTCAAATAAATTAATTATACTTGAGTTTTGCTTTTGTTTTTACACCATATATAGTTAAATCAACAGGGCTTTTCAGTTAAACTTTAGTTTTAGAGCAAAGAACTTTTGAGTGCGGGTCACCAAATTCCTAGGCTTGGAGCAGGTCATCAGAATCCTTAAGATGGAAGATTGGAGGCAAATATGCTGGTAGTCTCCAAGCAGCTTTTTAGAGCGAGGTAATATAGCCCGTGGATTTTATTCTAATTTTTTTTCTTCAGAATTTGTTAGCAATATTTGGAAGGGTAACAACGTAGTCATAATATAATATTTTAGAATTAATAAGTTAAAGGAATTAAAAAAAAGGAAGTAAAGGTAATATCGTAAACCATAAGGAGGTTAGCGTGATCAAGTCAAACTTGAGGGAAGGTCTCTGAAATTATTCCTTTTTATAACCCTTTAAAGGATATATTGTTCGGAACTTCAGATTTTTGAATTGCAGAAACAATTAAAAAAGATTTCTTGCAAAACAAATTTACCACATATTCTTTTTATTATGGACGGAATAGGACCAAAATCACACATAGTAGCTAGGTTTGTAATTCCTTGAATTCTCCCTTTGCCCAAGCAACAATAAATAGAGGTTTTCGATACATATGTTGATAAGAGGTAGTAAATACTTAGTGAAATAATTGTGGTATGTTAAAATTGATCAGTGCACCACCGCCATAAAATATATATGAAAGCTTTCTGGAAATAATAGAGTGAACTCGATGGTTCAAAATTTTTTTCACTGGCCAGCCATGTCACGATCCGGAATTCTCACCCTCGGGATCGTGATGGCGCCTAATATTTCATATGTTAGGCAAGCCAACGTTAGAATAGTTTTTAGCTATTTTGAACAAATCAAATTAATTAATACCAATCAAACTGAAACAACTGAAATAGACCTGAGATAGAAAGAGAAAACCATAATAACCGCAATATCTAGATACAACCGCGGAACTGGTGTTAGAAGTGCACGAGCAACTAGAATAATACAGATAATGATCTGAATGAAAGTAAAACTGTCTAAAATGGGATAAACAACTAAGATAAGGTAGAAGGGGACTTCAGGGCTGCGAACGCTGAGCAATTGTATATACCTCAAGTTTCCAATCCGGCAATCAATATGAGCAATCTACTGACCGCTGCTAGGATCGAATCCAAAATCTGCACAAGAAGTACAGAGTGTAGTATGAGTACAACCGACCCCATGTACTCTATAAGTGTCGAGCCTAACCTCGACAAAGTAGTGACGAGGCTAAGGCGGGTCATTTACAATTGCCTGTACGCAATATAATAATAATAACAGGGAAGAAACGCATGGAAAATAAGGCAGTTAACTTATGAAAATAAAGTCGCTCTTCGAAATCAATAAAGTCAGAAACACTAATACTCAGGATCTCATATGAAAGCACCTAGAGCTAACTCAATACAACAAGGAATATAAAACACACAATCCGTTGCGGCGCACGACCCGATCCCATCGTACAAGCACAATCCTCTCTTATTTTACCATATCAATCAGAAGAATAACATATAAAATCCGTTGCGACAAGCAACCCGATCCCGCCATATAATCAGAATTAATATTATAATCCCACCTTAGTCCACCATATCAAAATCACATATAAAATCCGTTGCGACGTGCCCGATCCCATCATACCAACATCAATTCTCCCTTATTTCACTCGTTGCGGCGTGCAACCCGATCCATAAATAAAATTAATAAGTGCAATCAATTTAAAAACTCAAATCACATGAATCTCTACATTTAAAGAAATGTGAAAGCAAATCCATAAAGGAATCTTGTATCAAATCAAGGAATTCTACAATTAATATAAAACAACAAGGCAAGCCAAACATATGACAATTAAAATGTACAAGAAAGACAATTAAGGCAAGTAGCAATTAATCGTGGAAGCGTGGAAGAAACGAACATTTTAATACGAAAGAAATAAGTGACAAGTAGCAAGTAAAGGCATAGGAAGCAATTAAGGCATGTAACAATTAAGACATGGAATAAAATAATTAATAAAATATGGGATAGCATGAAAACAAGTAATTTGACGGCGTATATACACTCGTCACCTCGCATATACGTCGCTACACATATAATTCACATAGCACATAGCTCAAGGGTTTCTAATTCACTCAAATCAAGGTTAGACCCAACACTTACCTCGCTTTGCAAGCAAATCAAAGCTCAATCGGGGCATTTCCTCTAAAATCCGCCTCCAAACCAATCAAATCTAACCAAAATCGACTCAATAACATCAAACAATGCTAGAGAAATCATCTACAATACATAAGTTAATATCTTTACACTTTTTCCAAAACGTCAACCCCATGTTTGCTTGGTCAAACCAGATATTTGGACCAAAACCTAATTAAACATTCACCCGCAATCTCGATTATATAATTAGTTTCGAAATTTGACCTCAATTTGAGGTCTAAATCTCAATTTTACAAAAATCCTCAATTCTTCCCAAATCCCTAATTTTCTATCATGAAAAAACATAGATTAAGGTTAGAATTAGTTGGTGTTTATGGAAATGGAAGAAAACAAGTTAATGTATACTAACCTATGAAAGAGTGATGAAATTTCTCTTCAAAATCGCCTCTATGCCGAGCTCTAATGAAAAATGGTGAAAACTGGCTAAAAATCCCGTCTTTGGGATATTTAGTAGACCAGGCGTAAGGCCTTCGTCGCTTTTGAGAAGGGCTTGCCGCATTCGCGAAGCACAGCAGCCAGAATGGCCTACGCATTCGCGAGGTTCCTCAAGTGTTCGCGAAATCTTCTGCCCCCAGACCTTCGCGTTCCCGAGCCAGGGCTCGCATTCGCGTACAACAAACCTCATATCCCCCTCCCAAACCCTTAATCTTTGTATAGTGATGGTCGCGTTCGCGAAGGATGATCCCACCACAGCTTCGCATTCGCGTTCGCAGCCTCGCGTTCGCATAGGGAAAAACCTCCCCCAACCTAGTTTACTTTTTGCGATCGGGGGAGTATCTTCGCAATCGCGAAGAAGAACACACCAGGTACAACAGTAGCCAAACATGCACACAAGTCCAAAAACATCATACTAACGTTCGCGTGATCAAAACACCAAAATAACACCTAGAACTATGAATCAGACACCAAAAGGAATGAAATTTTCATTGAAACTTAAGAACATGCAATTTACGACCGGACGTCCGAATCACGTCAAATCAACTCCGTTTTGCACCAAATTTTATAGACAAGTCATAAATATTTAAATGAATCTATGCCAAGTTCTGGATTTGAAATCCAATCCCGGTAGCAATAAAGTCAACTTACGGTCAAACTTAGGATTCTTTAAACCATTACATTGCTAGTTTTCAACAATTTGAGTTAAATCAAGCTAGGGACTTCTGAATTCAATTCCGGGCATACGCTTAGGTCCTATATCACGATACGGACCCAGCGGGACCGTCAAAACACTTATCTTGGTCCGTTCACATAAAATATTGACCGTAGTCAACTCAAATTAGTTTTAAGGCACGATTTCACACTTTCATTAATTTTCTCATAAAAACTTTCTGAAAAAAAGGATACGGATTGCACACGCAAATCGAGAAAGGATAAACAAAGTTATTCGATATCTCAAAACACAGAAATAAAGGGTAAAACTATAAATGACATATAGGGTCATCACAAGTCATTCATTTCATGCCAAATGGATGTTAAACTGAGGTTAAGATTGATGGGTTTGTTACTACATTTCAAAATTTCTTATTGTTGACTATACCTTATTTAACAACCCAATCTCAGGGATCTCTCATTATGATTAATAGTCAAATTGTAGAACAAATTAGCTGTCCAATTTCAGGGATATTTGTCTAGCAATTTGTAGGCTAGTAATTAGGAGATAATTGAGACTCCTTTGTTTGTATAAATACTTTGTGAATCCTACAACTAAAATATATTAGTGGTCTTTCATTTTTTGGATCTCTCTCTTTTTCAATACGGTATCAAGAGCCTATAATGTTTTTCCTGAATACTTCATTTTTCGTTTCTTTAGAAAACATGTTCTATCCATCTCCGATTCTCCTTGATTCATCTTCGGTTTTTCAATTTCCTTCTATTTTGATTTACCTTCTTCTTTGAATCGTGGCGGATTCACGAGATATCTTGTCTACAAAATTTTATGAGCATAACATCCCAATCTCGAAATTTTATTTCAAGGCTTTCATTCTAGGCAAAGGCCTCCTTAGTATTTCGGATGGATCGAAGGTTGTACCCACAGACGACAAAGGAAAAGAAGATTGGGAGGCTGTCAATGGCAAAATCATTACATGGATCAGTTCTGTCTATATTAACATAACTATGGAGCTAACATCCTTTGAGAAAGCATCAAAAATGTGGATTCATCTACATTCCCTATGTAACAAACAAAATTTGTCTAGAGAAATTGAGTTGGAAAGGCAACTTGCTTAATCAAAACAAGGTGATAAAAATGTTCATTCCTTCTATTCTGGATTACTCATATTATGTGCTGAGCAAGATCAGGTTTTGGCTGCTTCAATCCCTGCGGCTGGACTGAAGGATCTCATGAATACTATAAAGAGGACAAGGATCGTCCAATTCCTGATGAAACTCAGGTCTGAGTTTGAGCCGTTGTGTGCCAGCATTCTCAACAGGAAAAAACTACCATCTTTGGATGCGGTGGTTTTCGAAGCTCTTCGAGATGAAACCCGGTTGGGGTATCATGATCTATGGAAAATTCCCTTTCTATGGACACCTCCATGGCTGCATACAGAAGTTCTTCTTACTTGGGAAACTCCAGTAAGCCAACTCAGTATTTTCCATTGCAAGGAAACATGACACATCATTGCTCAGTACAAGAAACGCAATTATTGCAACTATTGTAAGAAGGATTGTCACATTATTCTGGAGCACTGTGGTAAGAAACCTGGTTCGTTAGGTAAACTCTCAACTCCTCATTTCAGGTGATGGCAAGGGATGTTGGATACATCAAAAACCGGCATTGCTTGATCACAACGATATCCATAAAATGATACAAGAATCATTGGCGGTGACTCTTCCTAATTCAATTTCTACCGCTCTAACTGTTACATACCCCGGTAAGAATACAATTTCAGATTCAATGGTATGACATATTGATTCGGCTGCATCTAACCACATGACAGAAAATCAAAAAGACTTTCTGATTTATTTAAAACACGTTCTACACATTAAATTATTACAGCAAATGATCATGTTTTATCTGCATCAGGCATTCACTCCATTAAACCATTTTCAAAAGTTCTTTGTGTACCAAAACTTACTGCAAATCTTTTATATGTTGGACAACTTGTGGAACATAATTTTTTGGTTATATTTTCTCCTAACGGTTTTGTTATTAAGAACATATTGGTAGGGGAAACAATGGCCAGTGGGCGTAAGGTTGGCATGTTGTTCCTTCTTCAATCTACGGATACCAAGCTTCATCAATGTTTTCTCTCAGCTATGTCGACTTTTCAAATAAAATGGGAAACTTGTGGCATCTTCGCTTAGGCCATCCACACTCTTCTCGTCTAAATTTTATGTTGAAATCTTGTATTTGTTTGGATAAACGCTCACTGATTCTGCCCTCAAAATTACCTTGTGAGAGTTGTGCAATATCAAAGAATCATTTCAGTTAAGCAAGAATACTTATTCTACTCCTTTTTATTCAATTCATAGTGATGCTTGGGGTCCTTCTCCAGTTATATCTCATTCGGGATACAAGTATTTTATCTTATACATTGACCAAGCATCTCGTTATAATTGGGTATTCTTTTTGAAACAAAAATTTGAGGTACCAAACATTGTCAAACAATTTTATAACCTTATAGAATCCCAATTTGAAAAAAAGATCAAGGTTTATCATTCTGAATTGGGAGGGGAGTATGTCAATACAACCCTCACTATATTTTTTCAAGAAAAAGGCATTATTCATCAACGTGCGTTCCCTTATACAGTTGAACAAAATGGTGTGGTGGAACGTAAAAATTGACATGTTGTTGAAACTACTTTGATACATCAAATATTCCAAAAATATTTTGGGCTGAAGACATTCAAACATGTGTTTATCTTATAAATAGACAATCATCTTCCGCCATTCATCAATACTGCCCCTATTTTATTCTTTTTAAAACATTTCCCGACTAACCGCATCTTAATTATTTGGTTGTGTATGTTTTATTGTTATTTAAGATCATGAACGTCATAAATTATCCCCTAAAACTGTTAAGTGTATTTTTGTGGGATACAATGACATTCAAAAAGGATATATGTGTTATGATCTAATACGTAATTCATTGAGAATTTCTCACATGTTATCTTCTTTGAAAATTCTTTTACTTATGCTAGTACGGACTCATAATCTTCTACTAATTGTTGTTTGCAAAATTTTGTCACTCATGATTCTGTTGGCCATAAAAGCCTAGCCACCGGTCCATCTTTGAACTTGCCCGCTGCTACAATAGGTATTAGTGATGACTCTGACCCTTTTGTTTTTATAATGATACTACTTCGGTAAACACTAATCATTTACCTCAACAACACGAGACATATAATATTCTGTTAAGTCTTAATAACCATGTTATTCCTCCTAGTCAAAGTACTATTAGACACTCACTTCGTCATGTTCCCCCTCCGGATCGATATGGATACTCACCAGGTGAATATGGAAAATCATATGCCTTGCTAACAACATTAACTTCTATAGTAGTGCTAAGTTCTTATGTGCATGCAAGTAGTCAGAAATGTTGAGAGGATGCAATGCATGAACAATTGGTTGCCTTTAAGGAAAATGATACATGGGATATGGTGGATATACCCAAAAATGCAACAATTATTGGAAGTAGATAGGTGTACTCAATCAAGATGAAAGCTGATGGATCCCTAGATCGATACACGACAAGATTGGTGGCTCAAGGGTTCAAACAGGAGTATGGAATCAACTACGATGAAATATTTTTTCCAATAGCTAAGATGACGATAATACGTGTATTGCTTGCTTTAGCCTCAATAAAAAGTTGCAAGTTACATCAACTGGACGTCAAGAATGCTTTTCTGCACGGAGACTTGCAAGTAGTGGTATATATGAATCCACTACCAGCTTATAAACATTCTAGCACAAATCAGGTGTGTCGTCTTAAAAAATATTTGTATGGATTAAAGCAGGCACCTCTCTCTATTCATACAAATTTCGAACAACAGTACTAGGTGTTGGTTTTACTCGGAGCATCTCAGATTATTCATTATTCCAACGTCGGTCCAGCTCAAGTATTACTATTCTCCTTGTTTACGTATATTACATTATTATCACAGGAAATGATGAAGTTGGAATCTCTCATCTGTAAAACCTATTAGACTCATCGTTCATAATGAAGGATCTAGGAAAGCAAACATATTTTTTGGTCTTGGAGGTGCATTGGAAAAGAAGGCACACGATTAAGTCAGCAAATGCATGCAGAAGATCTTGTTCAGTTATCTAATCTCACAGATGATAAGAAGGTTCATCCTCCAATGGAAGCGAATACGAAATACAGAAAAGAGGAAGCAGAACTTTTTGGAGATCGAACTTTGTATAGACGCTTGGTTGGGTCACTTATATATCTTACCATGAGTCTTCTGATATATCTTATGCAGTACACGTGTTAAGTCAATTCGTCACTAAGCCTTACAAAATCCACTACTCAACTTTGCTCAGGGTTATTAGATACATAAGGGGTATTGTGAATCGAAGTCTCTTATTTCCATCATTTTCACCGCTGGACATGGTGGGATATGCTGATGCAGATTGGGATGCATGCTCTGATTGAAGACGATCTCTTATAGGTTGGTGCATGATGCTTGGCTTGTGCATGATCTCATGGAGGTAACAACCCGTCTGGTCGTTTTGAGAGTTATATCCCCGATCCCATGTTTACTTCTTTCCCGTATCTTTTTCTTCTTAGGTGACTTGTCGAGATGTTTTGTTCGTGGTTTCAGAGTGTTTTGGGACACTTAGTCCATAGAATGAAAGCTTAAGTTCTAGGATTTTGATTGTAGTTGGAACTGTGCAAAGACGACTCCGAAATGGAGTTTTGTCGGTTCCGTTAGATCCATTGGGTGATTTTGGACTTCGGAACGTGTTCAGATTGTGTTTTGGAGGTCTGTAGCTAAATTAGGCTTGAAATGGCGAAAATTGAATTTTTGGGAAGTTTGACCGTTAGTGGACTTTTTGATATCGGGGTCGGATCTGATTCCGGAAATTAAAGTAGGCCCGTAATGTTGAATATACTTGTGTGCATAATTTGAGGTCAATCAGACGTGGTTTGATAGGTTTCGACATCGGTTCTAGAAGTTTGAATTTTTAAAGTTCATTAAGTTTGAACTGGAGGGTGATTCGTGTTTTTAGCATTTTTTGATGTGATTTTAGGGCTCGACTAAGTTTGTATGGTGTTTTAGACCTTGTTGGTATATTTGGTTGCGGTCCCGAGGGCCTCGGGTGTGTTTCAGATGGTTAGCGGATTGAAATTGGACTTATGCAATTGCTGAAATTTTTCTTTTTTATGGTTGTATTCCATTAATCTTTAGTTGATTTCATCATTAAATTAAGGAATTTGGGTGAGAATTTTGGGGGAAAAGGTTGGAAGTTCTTCAACTAATTTTTTGAGTTTTGATTGGGATTTTGATATTAGATTTGGATAATTTTGGTACGAGTGAACTCGTGAGTGAATGATTGTTCTTATTTTGTGACTTTTACCCGATTCTGAGACGTGGGCCCGATGAGGCGTTTTAGGGCGATTTTCGAATTTATTGTTAAAGTCTTGAATTCATTAATTAGCTTGGTCTATTATAGTTGTATTTATGATATAATTGTGTTTGGCAAGATTTTGGCCATTCAGAGCCGGATAATCGAGGAAAAGGCATTCTTACGGATTGATTTGAGCTTGGTTCGAGGTAAGTGCCTTGCATCACCTTGTGTGGAGGAATTCCCCTTAGGATTTGGTACTGTTGTAATATGTGAGCGTCGTGTACGTGAGGTGATGAGTACGCACACATGCTATTTGTTGTGAACCCCGATTTTTACTGAGTAGCAACCTATTTTCATTCTTAATTGAGTTATACCAACCTGTGTAGTTATCCCGTTTAGTCTAATATCGCATATCTACATGACTAACTGCTTATTTGAACTCTGTGAAGCATGCTTAGTTGATTTCCTGCTTTTTCTTGTTCTTTATCAGTATTAACTGTAGAATTCTTACTGTTAAATGTTGTATTTATTGGTTTGAGTTGTGTGTTTACTTTTGAGACTACGAGACGGTTCCTCAAGAGTTCTCCCTACATATTTACTTTTGAGACTACGAGGCGGTACCTCAGGAGTTCTCTCTGCACATTGACTTTGGGACTACGAGACGGTATCTCGAGAGATCCCCTGTTGTTTATCCTTGTGTATGTAACGACCCGGAAGGTCGTTTCAAGAGTTATAGCCTCGTTTCTCCCATTTCTGCTTCTTTTGTGCTTTTCAGCTGTATTATATCTTAGCCGGTTGGTTGGTTCATGTCCGGAGTGGTTTCGTAGTGAATTGAGACACTTAGTCTCTTTAGAAGCTTAAGTTGGAAAAGACAACCGGATGTCAACTTATGTGTAAACAACATCGAATTGGAATTTTGATGGTTTCGTTAGCTCCGTTAGGTGATTTTGGACTTAGGAGTGTATCCGGAATGTGATTTGGAGGTTCATATTAGAATTAGGCTTGAATTGGAGAAAGTTAGACTTTTGGCGATCTTGGCCGGCAGTGGAAATTTTGATATCGAGGTCGGAATGGAATTCTAAAAGTTGGGGTAGGTTCGTGGTGTCATTTTTTACTTGTGTGTAAAATTTGAGGTCAATTGGATGTTGTTTGATAGGTTTTGGCGTCGTTTGTGGAATTCGGAAGCTTAGTAGTTCTTAGGCTTGAATCCAGGTGCAATTTGGTGTTTTGATGTTGTTTTTCTAGTTCTATGATCTCTTTCTACATAAAGCTGCCAGCAGGGTTGAGATATGGCCTCTGCAAAGGCATCAAGTTAAAAAAGATGGATGTAATTGCAAAAACGACTCGTGGGAAGTAGACAAAGACTTAGTTGATTGATTCGAAGGTTTGACTAAGTTCGTATGGGTTATATGACCTGTTGGTATGATTGGTTGAGGTCCCGAGGGCCGCGGGGTGATTTTGGGTGGTTAACGGATTAATTTGAGTAGAAGAATTGCAGCTGAAGTTGCTGCTACTGGTGTGACCGCACCTGGGGAGTGGGAGCCGCAGGTGCGAGCCCGCAGAAGTGAAGGGGGAGTCGCAGATGCGGCTAAGGAGGACGTGGGAAAAAGACGCAGGTGCGAAGGCATTCCCGCACCTGCGGTGGTCGCAGAAGCGGGTCTAGGGGCGCAGGTGCGTGTTTGGAACGCAAGTGGGATGTGGATTTTGCACCCGCGAAGATCGTAGATGCGGTCAAGTGATCGCAGGATCGGGAGCTGAGTTTAAGTGATTTCCCGCAGAAGCGGAGCTTGGTCCGCAGATGGGGAAATAGTACCGCAGGAGCCGTTTTGCTGGCCAGAAACTATAAATAGAGGACTTCGAGATTTTTCCCCATTTTCACATTTTGGAACTCGGACTTTGGGGATTTTTAGGAGATTTTCAAAGGGATTGCTGAGATATGTTCCTTGAGCCTATTTATCTTTAGTAATGGTGTTTCCCCACTGAATTTGCACCTAATTAGTGAGATTTTGAAGTAAATATTGGGGGTTTAAAGCTTAGGAATTGGAGAGTGAATTTTAGGGTTTTGGAGGGGAAATTGAGGTCGGATTTTGATAAATTTGATATGGTTAGACTCGTGAGTGAATGGGCTTTCGGGTTTTGTGATATTTGTCAGGTTTCAAGATGTGGGTCGGGGGGCGGGTTGAGCCGATTTTGAATATTTGGTGCAAATTTAGTAGTTTTCGTGGGGGATTGATCCCTTTAGCCTATTCTAATTGTGTTGTACTGCTTGTGGTTAGATTCAGGACGTTTGGAGGCCGAATTGAGGGGCAAAGGCATTGCAGAGTAGATATTTGCTCGGTTCGAGGTAAGTAACGCTTTCAAACTTGGTCCTGAGGGTTCGAAACCCCATATTTACATGTTATGTGGTTGGTGTTGAGGTAACGTGCATGCCAAGTGACGGGCGTGCACTATAAGTAGGGATTTTGACTGCTTATTTGCTCTCTTTTACTTGTGTTTTAGCTCGAAAATTCTTAAAGGTATCCTTCAGAACTAATGAAATGAGCTTTCTTGCAGGAATATTGGGACACGAGCCAAAGAAGTGAAAATCAACTGAAAAAGAGTCAAATTTGGACAAGGACCAAAACAGGGTAAAAATTCTTATAGTGCGGACCGCACAATACTGTGTGCGGCTGCGAACAATGAAGGAACCCTGTCAAAATCAGCTTTAGAGTATGCGGACTGCAAAATTTTGGTGCGGCCACAAAAGAGAGGTTCAGAGACTTGGCAATTATGGGTAATTGAAAGAATGCGGACCACACCAGTATTGTGCGGCCGCAAAAGTCAAAGTGTGGCCACACCCACTAATATGCGGACCGCAGGAGAAGATAATCATAGAGCCTTGAAGTTAAGATGTGCGGACCGCATGATCATTGTTCGGCCGCAGAAGCTAGTGTGCGGCCGCACTCACTTTTATGCGGTCCTCAGAAGCAGGTCCAATTCCCAGCCCAAGTCAAGTGTGAGGCCGCATTCACAAATGTACGGTCCGCACAACCAGATAAGGTGTGACCGCATCCAATTTTTATGCGATCCCAGAAGGTCCAGTTTACCATTCAAGCTCAAAGTGCGGGCCGCACTCAGAATTATGTGGCCGCACAACCTCCGCAAGGGTATTTTTGTCAAATATTTTCAGCTTAGTTTAAATAGGACTTTTTGTCGTTTTTAGGTTAAGTTTACTTTTGTTAGAGCACCTGAGCCGTTTTTCTTTACTGCTTTAAGTAATTTTGTACTAGATTTGTCTCCAAACATTATCTTTTCTTCCAATAATTAATTATTATGGATTCTATCTTTATTTCTTCTTTAATTTCTGCATTTTCCATGAGTAGCTATATTTCTAGCTAAGGTTATGACCCGACCCTAGTGTGGGTATTTAATGGGTGTTTAATTTAGGGCTTGTTTTTTATTGGGTTAGTGATATTTAGCCTAGTTCTTGCTTGAACTCAAAAATTAATGGTTTCAAACATTGATTTATGCCTAATTGACTTAGTCTCTACTTGAGAAAGAGGGACTAAGTCTAGGAAAATTTGGCTAACAAGAAATTGGGTTGAACTCAGGAAATTGATAGCCCCAATTAAAGGGTTGAATCTAGAGATAGTAAGACCCGACTTGAGCTATTATCACTTGTTTTGTGCAATACCCGTTTGGACTTGAGAAATCCAAGTTGGGCAAAATCACTCGAACTACCGAGAGGTATAGAGTGAGTAATCAAGTGTGATTGATATATTACAACCCCGACCAATCAAATTTGCCCTAGAGTTTACAACCCATTAGGTAACCACATATGTGGAAGTCATGACCCTACCCTTTTATCAATTGAAAAATAACTCAAAACCAAAAATATTGTCTCTTAGTTTCCTAATTGCAAATAACAGAACAAGGTAGAAGTAGAACAACAACCAAAATTGTGAAAGTGTAATTTAGGCCAAAACATACATTCACGCTAAATATATACCTAATCCCTATTCTAACTCCCTGTGGATTCGATCCTGGGTTTATTATTGCATCGACCGCCTCACTACCTAATTATGGTGTGAGTTTGGGCGAGATTAATTTTTGGCGTCGTTGGCGGAAGTTAAAAGAATTTAGCTATATATCTAGCTTATTGTATGTTTTGTCTTTCTTTTCTTCCGAGTCACTAATTTTGTTTTTGAATTTCTTATAGGTATCAAATGGCTCTCAACAACGAGCCCATCTGGAATTTGCCATTGGGGGAAGAGGTGGACGATGATCAAGGAGATGAGATTCATCTCGAATCTCAAGTAAACAGGCGAGGCCGACCGCCTCATGATAATGTTCCCGCCCCTACCCCACCTCAACCAAGAGCTGACACGCACCGGGTGTTGCCGAAAGAAGGTTATACTAGTGCTATAGTCCCACCCCGGATTAGGACGGGAAACTTCCAAATCACCTACGTGATGCCTACACTACTTGAGGAGATTGGAGTGGTGGCAACAACAACCAAGGCAAATGGGGAAATAACAATAATCAAAACAATTAGAATAATAAAGGTAACCAAGGCAATTGGGGAGACAATAATCAAGGTATTTGGGGTGGAAACAATCAAAGCAATTAGGGAGGCAAAAACAATCAAGGGGGTTGGAACAATAAAAATCAATGGAACCGGGGGTCGGGCCTTCAAAGGCCCACGATGTATCAACAACCAAGCAACCCGCCTCTATATACGTCGCAAGGTTCTAGTTCTTCTAATAGTGAAATGGGACAGATTAAAAATATGTTCAAGCAAATGATGGAGAAAACACTGACTCCAATCTTCAATTGGCCTCCCACAACACGTCCATCCGCAATTTGGAGGTTGAATTTGGCCAAATTTATCAAGCTTTAAATACTCGCCCTAAGGGGGCACTACCTAGTGATACAGTGGTGAACCCGAAGGGTGGAAACAATACGAGGCATGCAATGGTCATAACAACAAGAAGCGGGAGAGGTGGAGTTGCAAGTACTCAAACCAAAGAAGAGTGGTGGATGATGATTTGTTGGTTCAAGAAGATGACATGCCAAGAAATAAGTTCCAAGCCAACGAAGAGGTAAGGATTGACATCGATGAAAGTGTGGAGGAGACACAAGAGGACGTGGAAACCCGTCTAGGGAGCACGTGATAGACATACCGGATCCGGTAGTACAAAAGGCCAAGGCACCCTTTCCAAGGCTTCCTCCTCCATACCCTCAAAGACTCGCAAAGTAAAACAATGATAACCAATTCAAGAAATATATTGATATGATGAAGAGTTTGTCCATAAATGTGTCTATGGTTGAAGCCTTAGAACAATGCCGGGATATGCCAAGTTCATGAAGGATTTGGTAACAAAGAAGAGATCAATGAATTGTGAAATGATCAAAATGACACATCAAGCGAGTGCTATTGTGCACTCCATGGATCCAAAGTTGGAAGACCCCGACGCCTTCACAATCCTTTGCACCATTGGGAGCGCCGATTTTGCCAAAGCATTATGTGATTTGGGGGCAAGTATCAACTTGATGCCTTACTCTGTGTTCAAAACGTTGGGGATTGGGCAACCAAGACCCACATATATGAGGTTGCAAAGGGATGATCGGACAATGAAAAGTTCATTGGGGATAATTGATGATGTGTTAGTTCGGGTTGACAAGTTCATCCTTCCCGCGGATTTTGTGATCCTTGATTGTGAAATTGACTACGAGGTGTCTATTATCTTGGGGAGACCTTTCCTTGCTATGGGGAAGGCCCTAGTTGATGTGGAAGCCGGTGAGCTCACCTTTCGGGTGGGTGATGAAAAAATGGTGTTCCGTGTATGCAAACCAATAAGGCAGCCAAATAGAAACGAAGTTTGTTCGTTCGTGGATCTAGTGATCGAAGTAATCGTTGATGACACAATGTGATGAATGTTGAGGACACCTTGGAAGATGTGTTGCTCAATCATGAAGAGGATAAGAAGGAAGACTTCGTGGAATGTGCCAATGCTTTTCAAGGAATGTGGTCATATACTTATGAGCCTAGAAAATTATCCTTGGATATCGAGAACCGGAAGACTCCTCCAACAAAGCCCTTAATCGAGGAGCCTCACACCCTGGAGTTGAAGCCTTTGCCTTCACACCTCAGGTATGAGTTTCTTGGCCCTTGTTCCACTTTACCTATTATTCTTTCCTCGTGCTTAACTAACGTTCATGTAAATTCTACCTTAGCAGTGCTTCAAAGGAGGACGAAAGCTATAGGTTGGAGATTGGATGATATTCGGGGCATAAGCCCCGCCTTTTGCATGCACAAGATTATTCTAGATGAGGATGCCAAACCCTCATTGGAACATCAAATAAGATTAAATGAGGCTATGCAAGAGGTGGTGAAGAAAGAGATCATCAAATGGCTGGATGTCGGGGTTGTTTACCCCATTTCCGATAGTTTGTGGACATCTCCGGTGCAATGCGTCCCAAAGAAAGGGGGCATGACTGTGATAACAAATGATAAAAATGAATTGATCCCCACAAGAACTGTCACCGGGTGGAGAGTGTGCATGGACTATAGGAAGCTCAACAAAGTCACTCGGAAAGACCATTTTCCGCTTCCCTTTCTTGATCAAATGTTGGATAGGTTGGTTGTACGTGTTTTTTATTGCTTCCTTGATGGAAACTACGGCTATAATCAGATTCTTATTACTCTTGAGGACCAAGAGAAGACCACTTTCACTTGTCCCTATAGCACTTATGCACTCTCGTGGATGCCATTTGGGTTATGCAATGCACCCCGCGACTTTTCAACGGTGTATGATGGTCATCTTTACCGATATGGTGGAGGAATTTCTTGAGGTTTTCATGGACGATATTTCTGTGGTGGGGAATTCTTTTGAAGAGTTCTTGGTCAACTTGTACAAGGTATTGGAACGATGTGAGGAACCTAACTTGGTTTTGAATTGGAAAAAATGACACTTCATGGTCAAGGAAGGCATTGTCCTCGGTCACAAGATTTCAAAGAATGGTATTAAGGTTGATAAAGCCAAAATTGAAGTGATATCAATACTCCCTCCCCTACCTCCGTGAAGGGAGTGTGGAGCTTTCTAGGTCATGCGGGGTTCTACCGCCGATTTATCAAGAATTTGTTTAAGGTGGTAAACCCCTTGTGCAAACTTTTGGAGAAGGATTCCATGTTCAATTTAAATGAAGATTGTATGAAGGCATTAAAATTACTCAAGTATAAGCTGACTACCACTCCTATTATCACCGCACCAAATTGGAGCTTACCTTTTGAGCTCTTGTGTGATGCGAGCGATGTGGTGGTTGGAGCGGTATTGGGGCAACATATTAACAAGATCTTTCATCTGGTCTACTATGCTAGTAAGACCATGAACGAGGCCCAAGTCAACTATACAGTGACCGAGAAAGAACTCCTTGCTATTGTCTTTGCTATGCAGAAGTCCCTCCCGTACTTGATGGGTACAAAGGTGATTGTTCACACCGACCATGTGGCACTTCGATATTTGATGAGCAAGAAAGATTCTAATCCAAGATTGATGCGGTGGGTACTCCTTTTACAAGAGTTTGATCTTGAGATTCAAGACTGCATGGGGAGTGAAAACCAAGTAGTGGACCACTTGTCTCGATTGGAGGAGGAGGGGAGGCCACATGATGGCCTTGATCCATGTGGCCTTGAGATCAATGATTCATTTTCCGACGAGCAACTCCTATCCATTTCTATGACCGAGATGTCATGGTTCGCCGACTTGGCCAATTATCTTGTGAGTGGCATTGTAACGAATGGGTTCTCTTCAAACCAAAGGAAGAAGCTCAAACGGGACTGCCTTGACTATTGGGATGAGCCATATCTCTTATAAATTTGTATTGATGGTGTGATCCAAATATGTGTACCTTAAAAAGAACAATTGGGAATTCTTTAGGCTTGCCACTCTTCGCCATATGGTGGTCACCATGGTGGAGAGAGAACGGCTACAAAGTTGTTAAGCTGTGGATTCTATTGGCCTACTCTTCACAAGAACAATAGCGATCTCGTCAAGAGTTGTGATGAATATCAAAGGGCCGGTGGGATTTCCAAGAAAAATTAGATGCCCCTCACCACCATCTTGGACATTGATATTTTTTATGTGTGGGGCATTAATTTAATGGGTCCGTTCGTGAGTTCATGTGGGAACACTTATATATTGGTAGTTGTGGATTACGTGTCAAAGTGGGTTGAAGTCGTGGCTTTGCCCAACAATGAAGCTCGGAGTGTGGTAGCATTCTTGAAGAAGAACATATTCACAAGGTTTGGTACTCCAAGGGCCATTATTAGTGATCGGAGATCGCACTTTTGCAACAAAGCTTTTGATACTTTACTCTCCAAGAATGGTGTCACTCACAAAGTGTCGACCCCCTACCTTCCTCAAGCAAGTGGACAGGTTGTAGTCTCCAACCGGGAGATCAAGAGCATTTTGTCAAATATTATGAATGCCAACCAGACGGATTGGTCGAAGAAACTTGAAGATGCTCTTTGGGCTTATAGGACAGCTTACAAAACATCAACTAGTATGTCTCCGTATCTGTTAGTGTTCGGGAAAGCTTGTCACCTTCTGGTGGAACTTGAGCACAAGGCTATGTGGGCATTGAAGAATCTTAATCTTGAGTGGGATGTCGCCGCCAACTTAATGGTGGAGCAATTGAATGAGCTTGATGAGTTTCCATGCATATTCAAGTTCGTCCTTGTATAAGGACAAAATGAAGTACATCCATGACAAGTATATCTGGAATAATGAATTCAAAGAAGGCGATCTTGTGCTATTGTTCAATTCTCGGTTGCAGGTGTTTTCAGGAAAGCTGAAATCCAAGTGGAGTGGCCCATTTGAAGTTCTGCATGTAACACCTTTTGGTGATCTAGATCTGAAAAATAGAACAAAAAGGTGTTTAGAGTCGATAGGCACCAGGTGAAACATTATCTTGGGAAGGTTGATGATGGCCACGTTGTGGCATTTCTTCATTTCAAATGAGTGGTAATCTGCGTCGTGCCGCGACATTAAATCAGACTCTTCTTGGGAGGCAACCCATGTGTGATGTGTCGGAGAATTATGTCACATTTAATATCAAATTGCTTAAATTATAACTTGTTTCAAGAGCATTTACCTTGTATATTTATAGAATTTTGATGTTATGCAGTGCATGAGGCTCAAACGCTCAAGAATACGGAAAAGATAACAAAAAGCTAAAAAAGTGAAGAAAAGAGCAGAATGCGATCGCAGAAAGCACAAGAGGGATCGCATATCCCGTATGCGAACCGCAGATGGCTCAGGTGGATCGCGGAACGCCACAGAAAGATTGGCAGATTTTAAGAGCACAAATGCGGTCCATTATGCGATCGCAGATCGTATATGCGAGCCGCATAATGAACCGCAGATCTCCAAGCCCAGAAGTCCAGCTCAGAAATGCGGTGCAACTCTGCGGTCGCATATCAACAATGCGAACCGCAGATCAACAATGTGGCGTGTACCTGGAAACTAGGGTTTTAAACATGCGATGAGCTTTTGAAGAATGCGAACCGCATTCCTGTTCTGCGACAGGAATGCGATCGCATAGCTTGCCTGAAGGGGTATTTTTGTCCGTTTTCCACTTGACTTTTGGCCCACTATAAATAGATGTATTTTGGTTTTGTGGGTGATTCTTGTCCGGTTTTAGAGCAACATTCCCTCCATTGAATATTCTTCACTTTTGGAAGCATTTAAGCAAAAGGTTCTTGAGTTTTTGTATGCTTTCATGACATTTAATACCTTTATGTTTTTGTCATTAAGTATGTGTAGCTAGCCTTAAATACTAAGGTTGTGGACCCAAAATGGGTGTTATGTATTTGGATATTTAACATTGAATATATGTATAATGGGTTGTTGATATTTATTTACTCTTCATTTTTCATTTATTGTTAGTGGTTGCAAACATTGCCACATGCCATAAATTCTTTCTTAGCTTGGAAAAGTGGGTTAGACTTGGTAAGAGTAAATACCAAAGACTCAAGGCTTTAAACCTTGTTTAATTGAATCACTTAGGAATAAGTTGGTTCTATTTGGCATTAAGTGATTGGTCTTCATTGCAACTCTTTTGTATTTGGAAAAATCATAAAGAGGAAATACTACCCTATTATTGGAAAATATTGAGTAGTCATTTAGAAATCATTTGCATATCTAAGGACTTCCCATTAGAAGTATATCATATTAATACCCATTAGCATTACACTTCATTAAAAGGGACACAACCTTGGTTTAGTAAATCCTATTAATTACAACTTTAATTAATCATCTTTGTTACTATCACAATTGCAATACTACAATATCAATTCATATACTCCTGTTACATTAACGGAATACGAATAAGATTTGAGTTAAAAATCACACTATCAAAGTAACGTTTTAACGCCTATTCCCTGTGGGATTCGACCCCAACCTTGTTGGGTTATTATATTTGACTTCGACCGCTTTACACTATTTTTAAGTGTAATTTGAGCGTATCAATTTGGCGTCGTTGCTGGGGAATACGGTTTTGAAATTACTAGTTAGTGTGTACTTCACTCTCTATCTTTTTCTATTCCATCACACGTTGCTCGTTTTGTTTGGTGAACTAGGTGAAAATGGCCAACGTTGAGTATGATGAAGAGTAGAACCCGTTCGTCGACATCGATGAATATATTAACGAAACCAACGCTATCCTCCCTCCGGTAGTTGGTGCATCTACTTTCAAAGTGGATCATGGAATGATTCTATTGCTCAAGGCGGAAGGATTGTTCCATAATTCAACAGATGATGACTCGACGCAACACCTAAGGAACTTCTTGGGTGTATGCGCCATGCACAAACAAACCATGTGACGGATGATGCTTTGAGGTTGCGTGTGTTCAAGTATTCATTGGCGGGAGAGGCAAGAAAGTGGCTTCACAACTTACCTCCTCATACCATCACTACATGTCCTGAGCTTGTCCGAGCCTTTTTGGAAAAGTGGTTCCCGGATATCAAGAAGTCGGAGCTTAGAGATAAAATCTTTTTCTTCAAGCAAATTCCAGGGGAACACTTACATGAGGCATGGAATCGATTCAAATTATACCTTGTGAGATCACCAAATCATGGGTTCCCAGAACATATTTTGATGGAGAAGTTTTATATGGGTTTAGACCCGCTCTCCCAATCAATTGCCAAGAATGCCGCGGATGGGTCCTTCATGGACAAGTCATTTTCTAGGATTACTCAAATTCTAGAAAAGATGGCTAAGCACAATCAAGATTGGCATTTGGAAGATAAAAGTGGTGGGATCTCTTATGATACTCCTTCTCTTTCAAACATGATAAAGGAGAACAACGAGAGAGACCAAGTGATTGTCGGTCTTGCCATGAACATTGATGTATTGACAAATATGTTCACGGAAAGTCAAACAAAAAAGGTGAATATGGTGGAAGACACACAATCAATGGGGAATCAAGATTTTGAAGAAGAAAATTTTGTCCAAAAATCTCAAGGTGGTTATCGTCAACAAAGCAATTGGAGGCCAAACCCGCAAGGGCAAGGCCAACAAAATTGGCGCAATGAGCAAAGTGGCCAAGGAACTTGGAACAACAATAACAATAATTATTCCAATAGAAGTTCCAATCCTTATGTACCACCGCGAGGGCCATATTCCAACTCTTCACAATACAAGGAGAGGCCATCAAATGAATCCAAAATGAAGGGGATGCCAGAGCGAATTTTGCAAAATCAAGAGAAAAGTGATGCAACAATGAGGAACATGTCCGAGGTGGTGGGTTCACACACCGCTTCGATTCAAAAACATGAAATTCGAATGAGAGATCTATCAAGAGAACAAATTCCCAAGCAAAAAGGTACTTTTCCGAGTGGCACGGTGATCAACCCAAAAAGCGGCCCAAATGGGTCGACATCTCATTGCATGGCCATCACAACGAGAAGTGGTAAGGTGCTCCAAAATGAGAGTGAGCAAGTGATTGATGTTGAGACGTTGATCAAGAAATGGAAGCACGAAGTGAGTTGCCGGTTGTAGTGGAAGTTAAGGAGGCCCCCCAAGTAGTAGAGATTCAAAGAGAAAAAAAATGGAGAGGCCACGGAAAAGGTGAAAGAGACCCCAAAATCTCCTCCACCAATACTCCATTTCCTCAAAGGCCTGTACGAAGAGTGGATGATGGAAAATTTGAAAAATTCTATGATATCTTGAAACAATTGTCGGTGAACACCCCATTCTTGGAGGCTTTCCAAGAGATGCCGGGGTTTGCCAAGTATTTGAAAGAGTTGATGACAAAGAAGAGAACAACAAAGAATGAGGTGGTAAATTTGACTCATCGGGTAAGCTCGATAATTGCTACATCAACCGTGGAGAAAAAGGGAGACCCTGGGGCTTTTACTATCCCCTGCACCATTGGGTTGAGAGAGTTTGCTAGAGCACTTTGTGACAATGGTGCTAGTATAAATTTGATGCCTCATGCTCTATACAATCAAGCGGGATTGGGGTTGCCAAGACCAACTAGCATGCGTTTACAAATGGCCGATCCATCAATTAAGAAACACGTGGGCATTATTGATGATGTTTTAGTGAAGGTGGGGAAGTTCCTCCTCCCGGCCGATTTTGTCATCTTGGATTGTGCGATAGCCAAAGAGATTCCTATCATTTTAGGAAGACCATTCCTTGCAACAGGTAGAGCATTAATGGACTCGGAACGACATGAAATCAAATTCCGAGTGAATAATGAAGAAGTCACATTCCAAGCAAGCAAGGGTTTGAAATTTCCAAGTGCATACGAGGGAATCTCGGTAATTGATGTCGTTGATGAGGTGGAATATTCCGTTGAGATGAAAATGGAAGAAGAAGGCCTCGGCGAGGCATTGGCAGCAATTTTGGTGAACTTTGATGATGAAAACATTGAGGGCTATGTGGAGATAGTCAATGCATTGGAAGGGTGTGGATCTTATACATATGCACCAAGGAAGCTTTCTCTTGACTTAGAGAATCGAGCAACCCCTCCCGCAAAACCTTCAATCATGGAGCCACCACACCTTGAGCTCAAACCACTTCCATCACACTTGAGGTACAAATTTCTTGGTTCTAATAATACTTTACCGGTAATCGTGTCTTATTTGTTGAATGATGTGCAAGTTGATGAATTGTTAAATGTCTTGCGGGAGCACCGACAAGCGCTTGGATGGACAATAGCGGACATCCAAGGAATCCCCGCCGGAATATGCAAGCACAAAATTCAATTGGAAGAAGGGAGCAAACCAAGTGTGTAGCATCAAAGAAGATTAAATCCTTCGATGCAAGAGGTGGTCAAGAAGGAGATAATCAAATGGTTGGATGTCGGGGTTGTCTACCCCATTGCGGAGAGTCCGTGGGTGAGTCCGGTCCAATGTGTGCCAAAGAAGGGAGGCATGATGGTGATTCACAACGGGAAGAATGAACTTATCCCTACTCGGACGGTCACCGAATGGAGAGTATGCATGGACTACCGGAAGCTTAACAATGACACTTGCAAGGATCAATTCCCTATGCCTTTTATTGATTAAATGCTTGATCGGCTAGCGGGACGATCTTTCTATTGCTTCCTTGATGAGTATTCCGGCTACAATCAAATAAACATAGCATTGGAAGATCAAGAGAAAACCACTTTCACTTGCCCATACGGCACATTTGCTTTTAGTCGGATGCCCTTTGGGTTGTGCAATGCTCCGGCCACATTTCAACGATGTATGATGTCCATCTTCTCCGATATGGTGGAGGACTTCTTGGAAGTTTTCATAGATGATTTCTCGGTGGTTGGTGATTTATTCGAGCATTGTCTTGACAACCTCCGACAAGTGCTAAAACGGTGTGAGGAAACCAATCTTGTGCTAAATTGGGAAAAATGTCACTTCATGGTGGATGAAGGGATTGTGTTGGGGCACAAAATTTCATTGAGGTCGATCGGGCGAAGATTGAGGTCATCTCCAAACTCCCTCCTCCAACTTCGGTAAAGGGCATCTGAAGCTTTCTTGGTCATGCCGGCTTGTGTCGGAGCTTTATCAAGGACTTTTCAAAAATTGCAAACCCTATGTGCAAACTCCTTGAAAAAGATGCCAAGTTCATGTTCGATGATGAATGCCGCAAAGCATTTGAGGAGCTTAAATAAAAGCTCACCACGGCCCCCATTATTGTCACACCGGATTGGTCTCTCCCATTTGAGCTTATGTGTGACGCCAGTGGTGTAGCTATTGGAGCGGTATTGGGTCAAAGGCACAACAAAGTTCTCCACCCCATATATTACGCAAGAAAAACTCTCAACGGTGCCCAAATGAACTACACAGTGACTGAGCAAGAAATCCTTGCTATTGTATATGCTTTTGAGAAATTTCGAGCTTATCTTTTGGGATCCAAGGTGGTGGTCTACACAGATCATGTTGTTCTTCGCTACCTTATGGCGAAGAAAGATGCCAAGCTAAGGTTAATCCGGTGGGTCCTTCTATTGCAAGAATTTGACTTTGAAGTTAAAGATCGGAAAGGCACTGAAAATCAAGTTGCATACCACCTCTCTCGAATTGAAGAAAACGGGCGCCCGAAAGATGATCTAGATATCGATGATGCCTTCCCTGATGAGCATATTCTGGCGTTATCTTCTTCCTCAGCTCCTTGGTATGCCGATACTGCAAATTATTTGGTGAGTGAGCTCATTCCAGATGGCTTGGAAGCATATCAGAAGAAAAAGTTTTTGAGGGACTGTCGTCAATACTATTGGGAGGAACCATTCTTCTTCTGCATCTGTGTGGAAAACATTATCAGATGATGTGTCCCAGAAGAAGAGGTAATGCCAATTCTAAAGTCATGTCATGAATCACCGGTGGGGGGTCATCATGGAGGAAATCGGACTGCGGAAAAAGCTATTGAATGTGGATACTATTGGCCATCTCTCTATCATGACGCTAATCAAATGGTCAAAGCTTGTGACCAATTCCAACGACAAGGATCAATCTCCAAGAGACACGAAATGCCAATGAACTTTGTGTTGGAGGTGGAGATCTTTGACGTATGGGGCATCGACTTCATGGGACCCTTTGTAAGTTCTTGTGGGATGAAGTACATTCTGGTAGATGTGGACTATGTTTCCAAGTGGCTTGAAGTTGTTGCCTTGCCAAACAATGAGGCTAGGAGTGTGGCCGCATTCTTGAAAAGAAACATATTCACACGGTTCAGCAGTCCTAGAGCAATTCTTAGCGACGGTGGTTCTCACTTTTGTAACAAGGCTGTCAATGGTATATTGGAGAAGTATGGTATCAAGCACAAGGTGGCGACGCCTTACCATCCTTAGTCGAGTGGCCAAGTAGAATTTTCCAACCGGGAGATTAAAAACATCCTAGCAAAAACAGTGAATGCAAACCGAACCGACTGGTCAAGGAAGCTGGATGATGAATTATGGGCCTAACGAACAACATACAAAACTCCCATAGGTACTTCTCCTTACAGGCTGGTGTTCGGAAAAGCATGTCATCTACCCGTGGAGCTTGAGCACAAAGACATGTGGGAACTCAAGAAATTGAACCTGGACTGAAATAAAGCTGCAAATTTGAGGCTCAATCAACTCAATGAAATGGAGGAATTCCGTATCCATGCTTATGAGAGCGCAGCTATGTATAAAGAAAGAATGAAGGTTGTCCATGACAAGAAGATCTTGAAACGGGAGTTCCACACTGGTGACTTGGTGTTACTCTTCAATTCCCGACTCAAACTCTTCCCGGGCAAACTCAAATCCAAATGGTCTGGCCCTTTCAAAGTGGTGAATGTCTCTCCATTTGGTGTTGTGGAACTAGCAACTGAGGACGGACTTCGTTCGTTCAAAGTCAATGGACAACGCATATAACACTACTTGGGTACAAATAGCGAGAGACATGTTGTAGAGAAATTGGCTCTCAAGGATGGTCCTTGTCTCACTGATGAATGACTCCAAGGGAATACCAACTTCGTCGTGTCGCGACGTTAAATCAAGCGCTTCATGGGACGCAACCCATGTGTGGTAACACTATTTTGGCTTTTTTTTTGTTTTTTTTAATAAATATGTTTCTTTGAGAAATTTACAGGGTGTGTGAGTGCAGGTGTTTCAAAGGAACACAGAAACAGGGTAGAATTGCAGGAGAAGGGCAAGCGAGGAAAATTTGGCCAGTCTGCGACGCATATGCGATCGCATTTCATCTCTGCGGTCCGCATTGTGGTCGCAGACGTAGGCAAATTTTTTAGGAAGAGTTCATGTCAACTCTGCGATGTTAAAGTGAACTATGCGAATCGCATTTCATCTCTGCGGTCCGCATTGTGATCGCAGACGTAGGCGGAGTGTTTAGGAAGAGTTCATGTCAACTCTGCGATAGTAAGGTGCACTATGCGAACCGCATTTGTTACATGTGATCGCATATGGCACCGCACTTGGAACTCCGGAAAGTTAATGAATAGGCCACCGCATGACGGATATGCGGTCGCATATCACATTATGCAGTCCCACACTCACCGCAGATCCAGGTAACTACTTCACCCACCATTGTTCTTACTTAAAAGAAAACAAAACAAATTATAAACAAAAAGATAAAAAAAAAAAAAACCAGACAAAAGAGTAACGGTTGAAGTAGCGTATTATCACATTCCACCTTTGTGAACTTCACTACTCATCTGGTATGTATCCTCCCCATCTTCTCCATTCCTTGTTCATTTCTATTTTATTGATCCGTAGTTATTGTATCTGTGTGTGAATTGAAGTTCAGCTTTTTCGTGTTCTCTTATGTGATTTCCCATCTGGATCTGAGTGTGATCGTAAAGGGGAGGGGGAAAGGGTAGATTTTAACTGAAAATCAGGCTTGGGAAGTTGGGAATCAAAAATCCGCCATGGTTAGGGCTCAAGCATTGAATTTGAAGGAATCTGCGGTCTGCATTTTGACTATGCAGACCGCATTTGTGTCGCATATTGAGCCCTTGGTCCGGTGAGGAAGACAGGCTATGCGACGCATCTGCGATCGCATAGTCGAAATGCAGATCGCATTTGCATCGCATTCTTGCACAGTGTACCAACCAAGTCGGCCTCTATTTTGCGACCAGTCTGTGATCGCAGACTCACCTCTGCGGTGGGTTCTGCGATCGCATATTACTCTTGCATTTTTTTAACACAATTCTGCGATGACGATGCGAATCGCATAGTGGATATGCGATCTCATATGTCATCACATTTTTTACTTTTCCTATGCTATGAGCACTTCTGTGACGTGTCTGCGGTTCGCATTTTGGTTATCTGATCGCATACCTCATCGAATAGTGGAAATTTTCTTTTATTTTATTTTTCTTTTTGTAAGTTCTTTTAATTTGTCCTCCCTTTCACTCACACGTATTTTCTCTGTGCAGAAATGCCTCGCAAGAATACATCTTCCGCTGCTAAAAGGGCCTCCTCAAGCGGGCAAGCACCTCCACCAAAACATGCACGCCAAGCACCTCCACAAGATATTGTTGAAAGTTCCTCCCAGTCTGATGAGGGGGATATTGAGCCGTAGGTGGATTTGGTGGTTGAAGTGCGGAGGAAGCAGGGGGACGACTACCAGCTCCGGTTCCCTATTCCCCTATCTAGAAAGCTATATCGGTTGGTCATTAAAAAGAGAAAGATCCTACATGAAAAGAGGTTGAATCTAAATGGCCTTCAAGAACGATACCCCCATATTCTAGAAAACATCAAAACTAGAAAATGGGAGTGCTTCACTGAGCCACTCGTAGAATACAACGAAACTATGGTGAGAGTATGCCTCATATGGAGCCTCCAGGAATGCCCACCACAAACGGAACAAAATTTTCAGTGAGCAAGTTTTAGTTCGGGGAGTAGAAGTGGAATGCCACCGAGAAGCCATCAATGCTCAATACTTTTCAACCACGTGCCCCAGCACGGCAGAGTACGAGGACAAATTAGCCAATAAAGATGGCGAACGTGATTGGGTTGCTTCTGTGATTGCAAGAGGGACCCCGGCCTGGATTGATTATAGACACAAAATCTACAAGGAAGATCTCACAAGATAAGGGAGATTCTGGCTCGCCTTCATCACTTCCCGTCTGATCCCCACCAGGAACGAGACATAGATAAGCATTGATAAAGTTATTCTCATTGCTTGTATTATGTCGGGGATCACCATTGATGTGAGTGACATCATCTTCCAAGAAATTGGAATTCGGGCATGGCAAAAACAGACTTCATTCCCATTTCCCTGCTTAATCATTGCCTTGTGCCGAGTTGCTACGGTTCCTCTATTACCTGCATGTGACAAGAAGAGGGAAGCTGACAAAGATATTAACATCACTCATATCAGTGATGCGGGGCCCAGGGTAGTAGCTACTCTTCCAGAGATTCAGATGCCCACTTCTACTGAGGCAGAGCCCTCAGATTCTCAGACTCCTCGAGCACCCTCTGCAGCAGAGCCCCCCACCACTACTTCACAACCCACTGCCCGTACCAGTGTTCCATCGGCTATTCCACTGCCTGTTCTCTCCCATCTTGGTCTCCTAGCTCAGCACACCAATGTTAAGGTAGACAAGCTCTTGAGAGAACTTTCCACATTGAACCGGCAGGCCCTCACACCCATTCAGTCTTCAGTGATCGCTCTACAGGAGCAGCACATATTATACGAGGGTCGCCTCAAGGGACTTGAAGCTAGAATTGAGAAGGTCCAGCGCGGTGAGGTTAGGTACCTACCGGAGCTCCAGACCGATGTATCCGATTTGAAGACGGAGCTCCACAAGCTGCAGCACGTAGAATTTGATTTCTCATCCTTCTTGCCTAAAGAAGGGGCGCAGGGAAAGGGCACCTCCGAGCATGGGCTAGGGCTTGATTTCTCCACTCTTATGACAACCCAGACAGCTCCTGCACCAGTTGTTGTATCCTCTAGAGAGGATTCTAGACATTCTTCAGCGTCCGAGGGTGAGGAGTCAGAAGGGGAGTCTTCTTGGTCAGATGATGAGCAGGGCCCTCAGGAGAAGGGAAAGGGGGTTGCAATCACCACAGCTGCAGAGGCAGCAGAGGAGGAGCAGATACAGATTGATATACAACGCTCCTTTGTGGACAAAGCTGCCCCGGCCACATCATCAATTATTCAGCAGTCAGCAGATGGGGCCAGCAGCTCTCAGGCTCCAGTGTCAGAGGTGGGGCATGAGGACACCCTGCCCAATGCATCACTCATTCCTCCAGCGGTGTTGTCCGCAACTCCTCCGCCACCAGTTGATGTCATCCCTCCTACAACGACCTCAACTAACCCTGGACCTTTGGCGATTGAGGACCCCTCTACCACCCAGCTAACCACTGACTCCCGTAGCGCTTAGCGCGCCCCAGGGAGCCCCTAACTCTGTTTTGCTATTTATTATGCATTGGGGGCAATGCATGCTTCTACGTTGGGGGTGGTGGCCAAGTAGCAAATTGGTATATGAATTTTTTGTGACAACTTGGATGATATGGTACTTCTGTTTTTTGTTTTATGTTATGTATTGAACTTGTGTTTTTGTTCTATGTATATATGTTTTTACTATTGTTTTTGTGTTGTGATATCTCCAAGTTGTCGATAAACCATTGTGCATGTGTGTTTTGGGTATTTCATCTCTTGTTCGTAGTATATTAAAAAAAACAAGTAGTCAGTATGTAGGGTTTTCCTTAGTGGTTACCAATGAATTGCTCTTGGTTTTCTTTGCCAGGTTATTTTCCAAGGGTGTAATAGTAGAACCATAGCACTACAACGAAATGTATTGACCGGTTTAGTATAAGTGCCTAGTCTCAAGCATGTGTGTCGGTAAATAATCCATACCCTTCCTTTATAAAAAAAAAATCGATCAACTCTGTGAACTTGAGGCTCGCTTTTTGACTCTATGTGTACTTAGAATTATACATGTAAATAATGAAAGCTTCGAAGTGTCAAGCCTTGACTCTTGAACTAAAACTATGTTGAACTAAACAGTCATGTGCCGTGTTTGTGAGATTTTGTATCAATAATTCTTGTGTTTACTTTTGTCATCTAGAACTTGCCCAGTTATTTTTTCGATGTTAATAATAATTACATTTAGTTGGAGAAATGACCTTAGGCATTCTTTGTGTTATTGGGAAACCCAGTAAACCTTTCAAGCTACCAAATATTTTCATGAGTATCACTAGTTACCCATTTGAGCCTTTAGCCCTTTTTGTTGGACACCTCATTACGAGCCTTTCCCGTTTTTGAAAAATAATCCCCTCTTTTGAACTCGTCCCTCCTTGAATACTGAGCATGAGGCAAAAAGCCTAAGTTGGGGGTTGGTATCAAATTGGAGATTGTCAAGGTTGTGTATTGAGTGTAGAACATATACCTCTAAAGATTCAATTNTATATATATATATATATATATATATATATATATATATATATATATATATATATATATATATATATATATATATATATATATATATATGCATGTAAATAAATATGGGAGCTATGAAGAGATTGAGTGAGGTAGTTCTGTGTTGTTAACTAAATGCCAATAAGGCTATGGAACTTGAAAGAAAGAAAAAGGCACTGAAAGAGAAAGATGTGAGTAGTGTTCAAGGAGGGTTTAGTCACTTGTACCCAAATGATTATCTAACTTTTCCCTAAGCCTACATTACAAGCTAAAAATTCCTTATAGGATCTCCAACCGAATGTTATTAAATAGGCAACGAATTAAAATAAGGGCAAGCCTATGGTATGATGTGTCGTAACACTTGAACTTCTTTGTGAGTGTGAGTGTGAATTTTTTATGTAAATATGTCCCTTGTGTTGTCATTATAAATATCGTGAGATGGGACCTTCGTTGTCTCTGGTAAGGGCACATGGGCTGTGAAGTATAACAATAGTTGAGTTCTTGAAGTCGGGCGCAAACGCACTCAGCTGAGAGTAACATTTTGTCAAATCGCTCGAGGCTCAAAGTTCACGAGTTGAGTAGTTTCCTTGTACATACCAGTGACTGTTCATGAAGGGTAAATAGATGAAATGCATGCTTGTAGTACTAGCACTTAACATTGTCCTTGGTCATAGTTGTTTCCAGTCTTGTAGTTAAAGTCCAGGTTATGATAGAGTCATTTTTGTTGCTTGAGGACAAGCAAGAGTTTAAGTTGGGGGTGTTAATGTGCTGGAGAATTATGGCACATTTAATATAAAATTTCTTAAATTATAGCTTGTTTCAAGAGCATTTACCTTGTATATTTATAGAATTTTGATGTTTTGCAGTGCATGAGGCTTAAACGCTCAAGAATACGGAAAAGATAAGAAAAAGCTAAAAAAAATAAGAAAAGAGCAGAATGCGATCGCAGAAAGCACAAGAGGGACCGCATATCCCGTATGTGGACCGCAGATGGCCCAGGTGGATCGCAGAATGCCACAGAAAGATTGGCAGATTTTAAGAGAACAAATGCGGTCCATTATGCGATCACAGATCGTATATGTGAGCTGCATAATGAACCGCAGATCTCCAAGCCCAGAAGTCCAGCTTAGAAATGTGGTGCAACTCTGCGGTCGCATATCAACAATGTGAACCGCAGATTAATAATGTGGCGTGTACCTGGAAACTAGAATTTTAAACATGCGATGAGCTTTTGAAGAATGCATAGCTTGCCTGAAGGGGTATTTTTGTCCGTTTTCCACCCGACTTTTGGCCCACTATAAATAGATTTATTTGGGTTTTGTGAGTCATTCTTGTCTAGTTTTAGAGCAACATTCCCTCCATTGAATATTCTTCACTTTTGGAAGCATTTAAGCAAAAGGTTCTTGAGTTTTTGTAAGCTTTCATGACATTTAATACCTTTATGTTTTTGTCATTAAGTATGTGTAGCTAGCCTTAAATACTAAGGTTGTGGACCCAAAATGGGTGTTATGTATTTGGGTATTTAACATTGAATATATGTATAATGGGTTGTTGATATTTATTTACTCTTCATTTTTCATTTATTGTTAGTGGTTGCAAACATTGACAAATACCATAAATTCTTTCTTAGCTTGGAAAGTGGGTTAGACTTGGTAAGAGTAAATACCAAAGACTCAAGGCTTTAAACCTTGTTTAATTGAATCACTTAGGAATAAGTTGGTTCTATTTGGCATTAAGTGATTGGTCTTCATTGCAACTCTTTTGTATTTGGGAAAATCATAAAGAGGAAATACTACTCTATTATTGGAAAATATTGAGTAGTCATTTAGAAATCATTTGCATATCTAAGGACTTCCCATTAGAAATATATCATATTAATACCCATCAGCATTACACATCATTAAAGGGGACACAACCTTGGTTTAGTAAATCCTATTAATTACAACTTTAATTAATCGTCTTTGTTACTATCACAATTGCAATACTACACTATCAATTCCTATACTCATGTTACATTAACGGAATAGGAATAAGATTTGAGTTAAAAATCACACTATCAAAGTAACTTTTTTTCACGCCTATTCCCTGTGGGATTCGACCCCAACCTTGTTGGATTATTATATTTGACTTTGACCGCTTTACACTATTTTTAAGTGTAATTTGAGCGTATCAATGTGTCTTTTTCTTTTTCTTGATTTTCTTCTTTAGATTAGATAGGCTTTTTTTGGTGCTAACTAGTTTGAAGTGTATGCAAGAATGGGTGTGCATTGCAGGGACGGTGCAAGAAAAATTGGTGAAGTGTCACAAATGTGCGGACCGCATAATCACTTTGCGGCCGTACAATTTTGTGTGTGGTCGCACAACTGTAAGGCCAAAAATGCATGATTTCTAAAGTTTGACATGTCAAATTTGGTTAACAAATTACGAATGCACACAAAATTGTGCAGTCCGCACAAATTCTGCGGCCGCACTCACTTTTGTGCGGACCGCAGAACTTCTCAAGGGTACAGGTAAAGAGTGCGTACCGCACTCAAAATTGTGCAAGCTCACTCAGGTAAGTTTCGCACCGACTAGGTCAAACTATAAATAAGACCTTCATGCACTATTCACACTTTTCCCTCCCTGAGCTCTGAAACCCTAAGCAAGAACAGTGCATATCCCATTTAATCTAAAACTTTAAGAATTCTATATGTGTAGATTCTCACTTGCATCCCTCATAACAGGTATGTTCATTACATCTTTAGATTTTTAAAATTTTTCATAATTTTGTTCTTTTATCTAGGGTTAGTTTCATGCCTAAAAATATCAATAGTTAGTCATTTTTGCTTAGAATCATGTGGGTAATATCTGAACTGTTAAGTGGGGCCAGGGTAAATAGTTAACCATGTTTAATTGCTCAAATTTTGCCCTAGTAGTGAGCAAATTGCATAAAATGAAGAACGGTGCCCGTAATTTTTAAATTGTGCGGTTAAACACATTTTTGTGCGGTCCGCATAAGTGAAAGTTATGGTAAATTGATGTTCGAATTGTGCGGTCCGCACTCGGCTGTCTAAGGAAGCACTCATTTTGTGCGGTCCGCACAGCCTCTTCTAAGTATGTTTTACTGCAACTTTTCAACATGCATATGTATACACTATGAGCTCCCATTCTAAATGATTCCTATTGCTATGTGTTACAAACAATGGTTAGATCCAGTGGCATAGGTGATGCACCAAAAGGGATGGGTGAGCCCTCCCAGGGCCGAGGCCGAGGCAAGAGTAACCTACCATGTGTTGTTAAGAAAATCATAAGCAAAAAAGCAACTGCTAATAGACCTCCTGAATCCTCTGACACCAGTGAATATGCCACGTCTAGGGAAACCTCTGAGGGTTACTAAGTGGAGGTCCATCCCGAAACCCAATCCCATCCTCCACAACCCACAGGGTGCTATAAACTGCGCAATGAGCCTACAAACAGTTCCTCCGCTGGTTCTGATGCGGAAAGCCAGTGTTCCGAGCCCTCTTCTTCACCTCCTCCTCCCGCACCAATCAATGTAGATGATGATGATGATATACCAGATGATGGGAGAGGAGGTGACACTCGAGTGGGTGACCTTGAGGGGTCAAGAAGAAGAGAGATGTGAGGGGGGGCAAATTTGTCAGTTTGATTGCCTTCAACAGATTCAGAGAATTGTGGACCCAAGATCTCTCACACTTGAGCGATAGTTTTTGATGAATGAATTGGACATTCACAATCCAAATGTCATTAGACAGTTCCAGGTGCGAAAGAGATGGAAATGGTTCACCCAAAATGTCCTTGACGCAAACAATAACTTGGTTAAATAATTTTATGCCAATGTGGCTCATATAAAGAAGGGTATCAAGGTAACCAAATGAGAAATCTGAAAATCTGATTTGACCCCTGTACTCTGAACAAATATCTGGGATTTGAAGAAGTGAAGGTCGTCCAATACTGGGAAAAGCTGGCTTTGGGTGATGCAACTCGGTCTTGGTTAGAACAAATTCTAGCATCTTGAGGACCACCACCTCCGTGGCTCATAGCAGGGGTCCCCATAGTTCGGGCCACCCTAAATTTTGAAGCCAAAAGGGTGGCAGACATTTGTATGCAGCCGCATTGATCCGTGCTTAAATGGGAACAACCTTCCCCTCACCCGAGCAGTTTTGGTGGCTTTGATTATGGCTAGGTATCCGATAAATGTGGGTGCCCTCATGTCCACCCACATTACATTAGTTGTCCAAAAGGGTGAGATATCATATCCATACCCAAACTTCATCACTGAGTACTTCAATGATCAAAGGGTGGAGCCGAGGCACTATGATACAAAGGTAAAGGCCATTCTCATGGTACCACTTACAGGATGCTGACAACCCGAAGTTCAAGGGTAAGGCAACTACTTCCACCGGGCAGTATGAGGATCCAAAGGTAGTAGTTACTAATTCATCTGCTAAGCCTTCCACAGTTTCCATGCCTTCTACAGCAGCCATGCCACCACCTTCTTCATCCAGGCCATCAGTACCAACTTCATCCACTTATCCAAAGATTGCGCTGTGAGTCTCCAAGACATTGGTGAGTCTCAATAATTGGATGCAGGCAGCTACTTCAAAGTTGTCTGACATATCCAGTGATGTTGTAGCACAGTCCTCTGCCCCAGCATCCGCATAGGTACCTCCATGAGTGGAGGAAACTTTGAAGAAGATTATGGACAACTAGAAAATCATTATCGAGACTCTGGTGGAACATGGGGAGTCTATTGAGGAGTTGGGGAAGCAAAAAAGAAGATGCGGAAGTCTCAGGCATCGAAGAAGTCAGTGGAGAAGTTGGGCTAGGAGGTTGCCAAGATTGCATTTGCCGAATATCTACCATTAGACCTACTTATGGAGAAAACAACCTAGCAGCACCATAGGCATCTGAGGCAGCAGCCGGCCAATCTAAGGAGCCGGATGCTACTTCCCACACTGCTGAGAAGATGATCCAGATGCTCAGCAACCCGGTTGTCCCTCAGCCAAGTGATGATGAGATACAACTTGAGGAGGCGGAGGGTGATGAGGAAGCTATGCAGACTGAGGGTGCTGGAGATGCCATACAGACTGAGACCAGGGAGTTCTCTTAACTCTCTACCCTTCCTTGTTCTTATTTTTTGTTAAGCATTGGGATCAATGCTTATTTTTCATTTGGGGGTGGTCTATTTTGATGAAGGATTGACATTGATTTTGGCCTGTAATAACTCTGATACTATTTTTTTTCTTTTTTCTTTATTTTCTCTTTGGTATGTATATATTATTTGATGTATATCTTTAGTTTCCGTTATGTATATATTCATTTTACTTCGGTTTGTATATTCATTTATCTTGCTTTCCGTAGTTTATTTCGTAGCTTCTTTAGTTTGACTTTCTTAGTAGTATAACTTCTTATTTACTTTAGTAGTTTCTTTTGGATTTTCTAGCTTCTTTTTATGTTTTGGGTGATCAATAAGCCTTTGGTTTTCTTAATTCCACGGTTCTTTCTAAAGGTGAATTTTGTGTGAACTGGGTGGCTCTTCCGAACGATGGATGGCGTGAAAACCTTCTTAAGCGATTGAGTCTGTTTTCTTTTATTGTTTAGGAAAAAATAGTAGTAATGAATAAAAGGGTCGAGCATGTTTCACTTGTTACCAACACATTTAACGATGCGCTTATGGTTAAAATAAGTTTTTATATAGAAATAGATCTAGTTAGTGACCTTGTGAATCTTGTGTTGACTTAGGCAATCATCGGGTGGTTTAGTTGAACCATTAGAGATTTTCAATCTTGTATGCTGTTGTTATGGGCCATCGACTCCTTTCTCTTTAACAATCCGGTTTTGTGAGAGGTGAGGTGTTTTGTTACTAGTCCAAGTAACCGTGCAAATGGTCTAGAACTTGCCCCGAATGTGTTTCTAGGAGAAATTCTAAGTTAGCATGGCTTGAGAAGTGATTGCAGGCCCTCCTTGGCCCGTTTTGAACCGTCCATGGCCCACCAATGATATCATCCTTAGTAAACCCTTTTGATCCTAAAGCCTTTCTATTCAATAACCACATTACAAGCATTTAACCGTTTTATAATGGCTCTCTCTTGCAACCTGACTTTTCTTTAGCACTCATGTGATTCAAATGGCAAGAACATAAGTTTGGGGGAGAGACAAGGAGTTAAAAGATGGTTTAAAAGCACAAAAAACAAAATAAATTAAAAAGAGGAAAAGTCATAGAAAAAGAAAAAAATAACAAAGAAAAACACAAAAGGAAAGAGAATAATGTGAAAGGGTTGAAAAGATGCAAAAGAAAAAAAAAGTGCAAAGCATGGAGAAAGCAAAGAAGAAGATCCTGAATAGCATGAGAAAGAAACAATGATGTCAAGTCTGTCTAATCCCCCTAAGGGAAAAGAAAATAACTCAAAGATTCGGAAAAGCATGATCCAACAAGAGAATATGAAGTGCTAAAGGAAAGATGAACCGATTCCAATCCGATATTACCCTTATTAATCCAAAAGCCTTCATTATATGCCAAAAAAGCACTACGTAATTTCAAACCGAGCAACCTTACATTAGTCGTGATTTACATGAGGGGCAAGAATATGGTACTTAGAGACAGGCTTGTGACATTCTTTTGAGAGTGATGAGTGAGTCTTCCTTGAGTCATTGTTTTGAATTCTTCATTCGTGAGCGAGATGAGCTTTCGGAGAGTATAGGAGTAGGAGTTTAGGATCCAAAGCGAATTGAATGAAAGTGCGAACTTCCTTGATGAACAAATTTAACCCTTGATGCTCAAGTGTCACATTCGAGCCATTTGTGCTTCAATTTTCAAATTATAGGCTTGTTAATGATTCGTGAGCGTATGGGTAATTGTTGGTCCCAAATGATTTTTGTTTTGACTCAACTTAGGCTAGCTGAAATATCCATATTTCTAATGGAGGTGAGAATTGCCTTAATTTCTTGAGGACAAGCAAAAGCTTAAGTTTGAGGGAGTTGATAAGTAGGGATTTTGACCGCTTATTTGCTCTCTTTTACTTGTGTTTTAGCTAGAAAATTCTTAAAGGTATCCCTAAGAACTAATGAAATGAGCTTTCTTGCAGGAATATTGGGACACGAGCCAAAGAAGTGAAAATCAACTCAAAAAGGAGTCAAAATTGGACAAGGACCAAAACAGGGTAAAAGTTCTTATAGTGCGGACCGCACAATACTGTGTGCGGCCGCGAACGACGAAGGAACCCTGTCAAAATCAGCTTTAGAGTATGCGGACTGCAAAATCTTGGTGCGGCCGCAAAAGAGAGGTTCAGAGATTTGGCAATTATGGATAATTGAAGGAATGCGGACCGCACCAGTATTGTGTGTCCGCAAGAGCCAAAGCGCGACCGCACTCACTGATATGCGGACCACAAGAGAAGAGAATTAGAGAGACTTGAAGTGAAGATGTGCGGACCGCACGATTATTGTGCGGTCGAAGAAGCCAGTATGCGACCGCACTAACTTTTATGCGGTCCTCAGAAGCAGGTCCAAGTCCCAGCCCAAGTCAAGTGTGCGGCCGCACTCAGAAATGTGTAGTCCGCACAACCAGATAAAGTGCGGCCGCATACCATTTTTATTCAATCACAGAAGGTCCAGTTGACCAGTAAAGCTCTGAGTGCGTACCGCACTCAGAATTAGTGCTAAATTTCTAGCTAGGGTTGTGACCGAACCCTAGTGTGGGTATTTAAGGAGTGTTTAATTTAGGCTTATTTGTGCTTGGGTTAGTGATATTTAGCCTAGTTATTGCTTGAACTCAAGAACTAATGGTTGCAAACATTAATTCATGCCAAATTGACTTAGTCTCTACTTGAGAAAGAGGGACTAAGTCTTGAAAAACTTGGCTAACAAGAAATTGCGGTGAACTCAAGAAATTGATAGCCCTAATTAAAGGGTTGAATCTAGAGATAGTAAGACCTGACTTGAGTTATTATCACTTTTTTTTGCAATACCCGTTTGTACTTGAGAAAGCCAAATTGGGCAAAGTCACTCGAACTACCGAGAGGTATAGAGTGAGTAATCGAGTGTGATTGCTATATTACAACCCCGACCAATCAAATTTTCCCTAGAGCTTACAACCCATTAGGTAACCACCTAGGTGGAAGTCATGACCCTAAACCCTTTTATTAATTGAAAAACAACTCAAAGCAAAAAATATTGTCTCTTATTTTTCTAATTGCAAACAACAGAACAAGGTAGAAGTAGAACAACAACCAATACTGTGGAAGTGTAATTTAGGCCAAAGCATACATTCACGTAAATATATACCCAATCCCTATTCTAACTCCTTGTGGATTCGATCCCGACCTTCATTGGGTTTATTATTGCATTGATAGCCTCACTACCTAATTGTGGTGTGAGTTTGGGCGAGATCATGCACCGTGAGAATTGTGACCTGGTTGGTTCCATAACACCGTATAGCGACTCCATCCTGTTGATGTTCGTGTTTTCACTATGTGATAAATTAGTTGAGTTGTCGATCATGTTAGATATCATGTTTAGGCTTATTGCCGGTATTGTGGAGACCCAAAGTGGTCATTTTTTACTGTTACTTTACTGCTTTACTAATATTTTGTACTCAGTCATGTACATGCATTTTATGTCATATTCCAGCCTCAGTTGTTGTCGATTGCATCATCCTATTACTATTTCGAGCAAGATCTTATGATATTTTTAGCCCATGAGTGAGACTGGAGAGGTTAATGACTGAGTGAGGTCGAGAGCCGATTGTGAGTGACAGATATGGGATCGGGTTAAACGCCACAGCAGATATATTTATGTTATGATAGCGCTTGGCTGTAGGAGCCCCTCGGGAGTCTATAACACACCCCTACTGAGTGCGGTTGATATTATTGAGGGATGGATCTTCCCTGGACATGGATCTTGTCCGAAGTACTTGTTACCTAGAGATGGATCTTCTCCATAAGGCTGGATTGGCCCTTTTCCTCGGTACTAGGTGACCTATGGTCAGCGTTGTATATATTCCAATATGGATCTTCCTTGGGCCGTATGAGCCATATACAGTACCAAATGGTTGAGATATGAAGAGTGAGCATTTGAGGCTGACAACATGGTGCATCACTTACAGTATGTGCATTGGCATGTAGTAACAATAGAGTCATATTCATTACACTATACGAATCTGCTTTACCTCCCGATTATGAATTGCCTAATTGATTATAGGAGCATGTCTACATTTCTGCATAGTTATTTTTATGTTATTTGTGCCGGTTGAGTTCGTCACTATCTTCAGTCCAAAGTTTGGACTTGTTACTTACTGAGTTGGTGTACTCACGTTACTCCCTGCACTTTGTGTGCAGATTCAGGCATTTCTGTCACTGCGGTGGCTGATAATTTAGGCATCGGAGTTTGGGGACTATCAAGGTAGCTGCATGGCGTTGGCGGACCTTAATTTTCCCTTCCTTAGTTTATCTGTATTCTTAGTTTATTACTCTTAATATTGTTATGGACTATATTCCAGTTTTTAAACGCTCATGTACTCGGTGACGCCCCGATTTTTAGGAAGGTTGTATAATGTTATGGATAATTCAATTTTCAAAAGGCTTTTCTTTAAATGTTAATTCGTTTCGCTGCTATTTCAAAAGGTGTTTTACGGTATTGGAAAATGTTGAATTTAGGATATCCTAGTTCTGCGATAGGCTCCATCACGACGGTCATTTTTGGGTCGTAACAAGTTGGTATTAGAGCTTAGGTTACATAGGTCTCACGAGTCATGAGCAGGTTTAATAGAGTCTTGCGGATCGGCACAGAGAAGTTTGTACTTATCTTCGAGAGGCTACAGAACCTTTAGGAAAACTCCACATTCTTGAATTCTTGTTGTACAAATCTGTTTATTCTAGTAACTAAACATCTGTTATTTTATTCTCTCATAAATTGTGAGGACTCATACCACCGGGAAGGAGGTCCAGCCACCAGTACCACCAGCCAGGGCCGCGAGAGGCCAAGGTTGTGGTAGAGGTCGCGGTAGGGGAAGAGGTTCAACTTCCACTGCATTTGGACAGTACCTGCAGATCCACCAATTGCCTCAGATCAGGACCGAATCCCAGTTGTGGATGCACCGATGGGACCAGCTCAAGCACCACTTGTACCCATCGTGATTCCTGGCCTTCAGGAGGCCTTAGCTCATATTCTGACCATGTGCACTTCCTTGCTCAGGCGGACTCTGTATCGACGGCCGCATCCACTTATCAGGCCGGGGGAGGCACTCAGACTCCCCCCGCCCGCACACATGAGCAGGTTGTACAGGGACTCAAGACACCAGGGGCACCACCAGCCCAGCCGGTTGCAACTGCTCAGGACTATGCGGTTCCTGCTATGCCTGAGGATGAGCAGCGTAGATTGGAGAGGTTTGGGAGACTCCAGCCTCCATTTTTCAGCGGTGTAGAGGGAGATGATGCACGTGGTTTCTTGGATAGGTGTCATAGGATACTCTGTACAGCAGGTATTCTGGAGACCAGTGGGGTCTTGTTCAGTACCTTTTAGTTCTCTTGGGCTGCATTCAGTTGGTGGGAGGCTTACAAGAGGCGTAGGCCGGTCGGCGCAGCACACCTTACCTAGAAGAAGTTCTCCGTTATCTTTTTGTAGAAGTTCGTGCCTCGGTCCCGCAGAGAGGAGCGGCGCAAACTATTTTGAGAAGCTTCGTTAGGGTGATATGTCTTTGACGCGGTATGAGATGCGATTCTTGGAGTCGGCCCGTTATGCTATATGGTTGGTTCCCGCAGACAGGGAGAGGATCATGAGGTTTATAGATGGCCTCACTTATCAGCTTTGATTTCTTATGACCAGAGAGAGAGTGTCTGATGCTACTTTTGATGAGGTTGTTGATATTGCTCGGCAGATTGAGATGGTTCGCAGTCAAGAACGGGTTGAGAGGAAGGCCAAGAGGCCTCGTGGACAGGGTGGATTTAGTTGTGTTCCTTCTAAAGGTCAGCTCCAGCACGGTAGAGGTCGTCCTTTCAAGCATGCTCAAACGGCTTGCCTAGTTCACCGTGGTGCATCACCTGGTCATGGGACACACGGTTACCAGCAGGCCAAACATTATTCGGTGCACTACCAGCTCAGATTTTGTCTCATGCACCATCATCTCAGGGCTCATCTGTGTCAGGACCTTCTAGCGGTTATTCCCGTGCTCGGGATTCCCTTCAGTCCCCACCACCATTTGCAGGGAGAGGTTTCTTTGAGTGTGGGGATTTGGTCATATTAAGAGTTATTGTCCCGCCTTTGAGGAGGTTCATCTCAGTAGAGGAGTCAGTATGCGAATTCAACACCAGTTGCTTCACCACCTGCCCAGCCAACTAGGTGTAGAACTCAGTCAGCTAGGGATCACTCGAGAGGGGGAGGCCGATCAGGTGGCGGCCAGGCCCGTTTCTATGCCCTTCCTGCTAGAACAGTCGCCATTTCTTTAAATCCTGTGATTACAGGTAATGTCTCAGTTTTCTACAAAGATGCCTATGTATTGTTTGACCCTAGTTCCACTTATTAATATATTTCTTCGTATTTAGCTCATTTTTTGGATATGCCACGTGAGTCTTTAGTATCATCTGTTCATGTATCTACTCATGTGGGTGATACCAATATTGTGGATCGCGTATATCGGTCATGTGTGGTGACTATTGGGATCCTGGAAACCTGAGTGGATCTTTTGCTGCTCAGTATGGTTGATTTTGATGTGATATTGGGTATGGATTGGTTGTCTCCATGTCATGTTTTTCTAGATTGTCACACTAAGACCGTGACGTTGGTGATGCCGGGATCGCTAAGGGTTGAGTGGAGCGGTTTTATAGACTATGTACCCAGAAGGGTGATTTCATACTTAAAGGCTTAGCGGATGGTTGAGAAGGGTTGTCTATCCTATTTGGCTTTCGTGAGAGATGTTAGTGCAGAGTCTCCTGCTAGTGATTTTGTTCCTATAGTGCGTGATTTTCTGAGTGTATTCCTGCAGACCTGTCGGGCCTGCCGCCTGACATGGATATTAATTTCAGTATTGATTTGGTTCCGGGCACTCAACCCATTTCTATTCCACCATATTGTGTGGCACTGGCGTAGTTGAAGGAACAACTTTAGGAACTCCTTCATAAGGGGTTTATTCGGTCTAGTGTGTCACCTTGGGGTGCACCGGTTCTATTTATGAAGAAGAAGGATGGCTCTATGAGGATGTGCATTGATTACAAGCAGTTTAACAAGGTCACTGTCAAGAACAAGTATCCATTTCCACGTATTGGTGATCTATTTGACCAACTTCAGGGCGAGGGTGTTCTCCAAGATTGATTTAAGGTTAGGGTATCACCAGCTAAAGATTCGAGATTCGGATATTCTTAAGATAGCTTTCAGGACCCGATATGGCCATTACGAGTTCCTTGTGATGTCTTTTGGGCTGACCAATGCCCCAGCAGCGTTCATGCATTTGATGAACAATGTGTTTCATCCTTATTTGGACTCATTCGTTATTGTATTCTTTGATGACATCCTGGTGTACTCTCATAGCTAGGAGGAGCATGCCCAGCATCTGAGGATTATGTTACAAAGATTAAGGGAGGAGACATTTTATGCAAAGTTCTCTAAGTGTGAGTTTTGGCTCAGTACAGTGGCGTTCTTGGGGAACGTGGTGTCCAGTGAGGGTATTCAGGTGGATCCGAAGAAGATAGAGGCGGTGCAGAGTTGGCCCAGACCATCCTCAACCACGGAGATTCAGAGCTTTCTTGGTTTGGCGGGCTATTGTCGTCGTTTTGTGGAGGGTTTCTCATCTATTGCAGCTCCCTTGACCAAATTGACCCAAAAGGGTGCTTCATTCAGGTGGTCGGATAAGTGCGAAGAGAGCTTTCAGAAGCTCAAGACTGCTTTGACCACAGCTCCAGTTCTAGTTCTGCCATCAGCTTCTAGTTCATACACCTTGTATTGTGATACCTCACGGATAGGTATTGGATGTGTTTTAATGCAGGAGGGTAGAGTGATTTCTTATGCTTCGCGCAGTTGAAGACCCATGAGAAGAACTATTATGTCCATGATCTTGAGTTAGCAGCTATTATTCACGCCTTGAAGAGTTGGAGGCACTAATTGTACGGGGTTCATTGTGAGATCTACACTGATCACCGGAGTTTGCAGCATTTGTTAAAGCAGAAGGATCTAAACTTGCGCCAGTGGAGGTGGTTGGAGCTTCTTAAGTACTATGATATCACTATTTTGTAACCTCCCAGGAAGGCTAATATGGTGGACGATGCCTTGAGTCGCCGGGAGGAGAGTTTGGGGAGTTTATCGTATCTTCCAGAAGCAGAGAGACCCTTGGCATTAGATGCTTAGTCATTAGCTAGCCAGCTTGTCAGATTGGATATTTTGGAGCCGAGTCGGGTGTTGGCTTGTGTGGTCTCTAGATCTTCCCTTTATGATCGTATCAGGGAGCATCAGTATGATCACCCCCATCTGCTCGTCCTTCAAGACAGCGTTCGGTGAGGTGATGCTAGAGATGTGACTATTAGTGATGATGGCGTTTTGAGGATGCAAGGCTGGATATGTGTGCCCAATGTGAATGGGCTTCGGGAAGTGATTCTTGAGGAGGCCCACAGCTCGCGGTATTCCATCCATCCGGGTGCCGCGAAGATGTACCAGGATTTGAGGCAACACTATTGGTGTAGGAGGATGAAAAGGGATATAGTTGGGTTTGTAGCTTGGTGTCTCTCAGCAGTTTAAGTATGAACATCAGAGGGCGGATGGATTTCTCCAGAGGTTAGAGATTCCAGAGTGGAAGTGGGAGCGGATCACCATGGATTTCATAGTTGGGCTCCCACAGACTTCGAGGAAGTTCGATGCAATTAAGGTGATTGTGGATCGGCTGACCAAGTCCGCGCACTTCATTCCAATTGGTAAAACTTATTCTTCAAAGTGGTTGGCTGAGATCTACATCCGAGAGATTGTTCGCCTTCACGGTGTCCCAGTTTCCATCATCTAAAATATAGGCACACAGTTTACATCGCACATTTGGAGAGTCGTGCAGCGATAGTTGGGTACTCGGGTTTTGTTGAGCACAACCTTTCACCCTCAAATGGATGGACAGTCCGAGCACACTATCCAGATATTGGAGTACATGTTACGCGCTTGTGTCATTGATTTTGGGGGTTCATGGGACAAGTTTCTGCCGCTTGCGGAGTTTTCATATGACAGTTATTAGTCGAGGACTCAGATGGCTCCGTACAAGGCTTTATATGGGAGGCGGTGTAGGTCTCTGGTGGGATAGTTTGAGCCGGGTGAGGCTAGGCTCTTGGGTACAAACTTGTTCCAGGATGCATTAGACAAGGTGAAATTGATTCAGGAGCGGCTTCGCATGGCGTAGCCTAGGCAAAAGAGCTATGCTGACGGGAAGGTCTTTGATGTGTCTTTCATGGTCGGGGAGAAGGTTCTGTTGAAGGTATCTCCCATGAAGAGTGTCATGAGGTTTAGGAAGAGGGGCAAGTTGAGCCCCCGGTTCATTGGGCCTTTTGAGATACAACAGAGGATAAGGGAGGTGGCTTACTAGCTTGCCTTGCCACCTAGCTTGTCAAGTGTGCATCCAGTATTTCATGTTTCTATGCTCCGGAAGTGTATCGGCGATCTGTCCCATGTTTTGGATTTCAGCATGGTTCAATTGGATGGTGATATGACTTGTGATGTGGAGCCGGTGGCCATTTTGAAGCGGTAGGTTCGAAAGTTGAGGTCAAAGGATATAACTTCAGTGAAGGTGCAGTGGAGAAGTCAGCCTGTGGAGGAGTCCACTTGGGAGACCGAGCGGGAGATGCGGAGCAGATATCCACACCTATTTGAGACTCCAGGTATGTTTCTAGACCCGTTAGAGGATGAATGTTTATTTAAGAGGGGGAGGATGTAACGACCCGGCCAATCGTTTCGAGAGTTATAGCCCTATTTCTTCCTCTTTTGTGGTTTATAGTTGTATTATATCTTACCTTATTGGTTGGTTGGGGTCCAGAGTGGTTTCGGAGTGAATTAAGACACTTAGTCTCTTAACTGGAAGCTTAAGTTTGAAAAGTCGACCGAATGTCGACTTATGTGTAAATGACCTCGGATTGGAATTTTGATGGTTCTGTTATCTCCGTTAGGTGATTTTGTACATAGGAGTGCGTCCAGAATTTGATTTGGAAGACCGTAGTAGAATTAGGTTTGAATTGGCGAAAGTTGGAATTTTGGCGATCTTGCTCGGTAGTGGAAATTTTGTCGGGGTCAGAATGGAATTCTAGAAGTTGCGGTAGGTTCATGGTATCATTTTTGACTTGTGTGTAAAATTTGAGGTCAATTGGATGTGGTTTGATAGGTTTCGGCGTCATTTGCAGAATTCGGAAGTTTAGAAATTCTTAGGCTTGAATCCGAGTGTAATTTGGTGTTTTGATGTTGTTTTGAGTGATTTGAAGGATCGATGAAGTTCGTATAGGGTTATATGACCTGTTGGTATGTTTGGTTGAGGTCCCGAGGGCCTCGGGGTGATTTCGGGTGGTTAATGGATTGGTTCGAGTTGAAGAATGCAGTTGAAGCTCCTGCTACTGGTATGACCGCACCTGTGGAGTGGGAACCGCAAGTGCGAGCCCGTAGAAGAAAAGGGGGAGTCGCAGATGCGACTAAGGAGGACATGGGCAGAAGACGCAGGTGTGATGGTATTCCCGCACCTCCGGTGGTCGCAGAAGTGCGTCTAGGGGCACAGGTGGGCGTTTGGAACGCAGGTGCGATGTGGATTCAACACCCGCGAAGATTGCAGATGCGGTCAAGTGATCGCAAGAGCAGAGGTTGAGTTTAAGTGATTATCCACATAAGCAGAGCTTGGTCCGCAGATGCGGTTTTGCTGGGCAGAAACTATAAATAGAGAACTTCGAGAGTTTTTCCCATTTTCACATTTTGATGCTCGGACTTTGGGAATTTTTTAGGAGATTTTCGAAGGGATTGATGAGGTAAGTTCTTTGAGACTATTTATTTTTAGTAATGGTGTTGCCTCACTTATTTTTCACCTAATTGGTGAGATTTTGAAGTAAATATTGGGGGTTTAGGGCTTGGGAATTGGAGAGTGATATTTAGGGTTCTGGAGGGGCAATTGAGGTCAGATTTTGATAAATTTGGTATGGTTAGACTCCTGAGTGAATGGGTTTTCGGGTTTTGTGATTTTCATCGGGTTTCGATACGTGGGCCCAAGGGGCCGAGTTAAGCTGATTTCGGATTTTTGGTGCTAATTTAGTAGTTTTCGTGTGTGCTTGATCCCTTTAGCATATTCTAATTGTGTTGTACTGCTTGTGGTTTGATTCTGGACGTTTGGAGGCCGAATCGAGAGGCAAAGGCATTGCAGAGTACAAATTTGCTTGGTTCGAGGTAAGTAAAGCTTTCAAACTTGGTCTTGAGGGTTCGAAACCCCAAATTTACTTATTATGTGGTTGGTATTAAGGTGATGTGCATGCCAAGTGACGGGCATGCAGGCGTGTACCATGAGAGTTGTGACCTGGTTGGTTCCATGGCACCGTATAACGACTGTATTTTGTTGATGTTCGTATTTTCACTATGTGATAAAGTAGTTAAGATGTCGATCATGTTAAATATCATGTTTAGGCTTATTGCCGGTATTGTAGAGACCCAAAGTGGTCGTTTCTTGCTGTTACTTTACTACTTTTACTGATATTTTGTACTCAGTCATGTACATGCATTTTATGTCATATACCAGTCTCATATGCTATCGATGGCATCATCGTATTACTGTTTTTGGAAAGATTTTAAGATATTTTGAGCCCATGAGCTGGAGAGGTTGATGACTGAGAGAGGCCGAGAGCTGATTGTGAGTGACAAATATGGGATCAGGCTGCACGCCGAAGCGGATATATTAATGTTATGATAGCGCTTGGGCTGTAGGATCCCCTCTGGAGTTTGTAACGTAACATAACCCCAGTAAGCGCAGTTGATATTATTAAGGGATGGATCTTCCCTGGACATGGATCTTGTCCAAAGTACTTGTTACCTGGAGATGGATCTTCTCCATAGGGATGGATTGGCCCTTTTCCTCGGTACTGGGTGACCTATGGTCAGCGTTGTATATATTCCGGGATGGATCTTCCCTGGGTCATATGAGCCATATACAGTACCGAGTAGTTGAGATATCGAGAGTGAGAGCATTTGAGGCTGACATCATGGTGCATCACTTACAGTATGTGCATTGGTATTTAGTGACAATAGATTCATATTCATTACACTGTACGGATCTGCTTTACCTCCCGGTTATGAATTGCCTAATTGATTTAAGAGCATGTCTACATTTCAGCACTGTTATTTTTATGTTATTTGTACCGGTTGAGTTCGTCACTATCTTCAGTCCAAAGTTTGGACTTGTTACTTAGAGTTGGTGTACTCACTTTACTCCATGCACCTTGTGTGAAGATTCAGGCACTTCTGGTCATGGCGGCGGCTGCTGATTTAGGCATCGAAGTTCTGGGACAAGGTAGCTGCATGGCGTTCGCGAGCCTTGATTTTCCCTTCCTTAGTTTATCTGTATTTTTAGTTTATTACTCTGGATACTGTTGTGGACTATGTTTCGATTTTTAGACGCTCATGTACTCAGTGACGCCTCGACTTTTGGGACGGTTGTATCGTGTTTTGGATAATTCTGTTTTCAAAAGGCTTTTCTTTAAATGTTAATTCTTTCCGTTGTTATTTCAAAAAGTGTTTTACTGTATTGGAACATGTTGAATTTAAGCTTGCCTAGTTCTACAATAGGCGCCATCACGATGGTCGTTTTTGGGTCGTGACAGTGTGTTATACTGTTATTTTGTTGTGTTTTTCCTTTGTTAAATTTCGGTCTCTTATTATATTGTTATATTCTCCTAGTTATTTATTATACACCAGTGGACCTGCCCTGACCTCGTCACTACTCAACCGAGGTTAGGCTTGGCACTTACAGGGTACTATTGTGGTGTACTCATACTACTCTTCTTCACATATTTTGTGTGCAAATCCAGGTCCTCCTTATTATCAGCCACGTCACTAGTGACAAGTGATATTTGGAGACTTCAAGGTATATTTGCTGCATCCGCAGACCTCGGAGTCCCCCTCTATTCTCCCTTTTGTCAAATACCTTCTATATTTCTTTTATTAGACTCTAGTGTATAGAGATACTATTTTCCTCTGTATCTTGTGACTTACGATATTTCGGGTTTTAGGAGGACTGTGTATTTATAGAGTATTGGTTATTGTACATGCCGAGCGGCATTGTTAATAGTTATTCAGGTATCCATTGCTATTAGTTGTTAAACTTTACATTCATTTTCTTTTGCTATTATTTCCGCAATTTTTTAGGCTTACCTAGTCATAGAAACTAGGTGCCATCACGACGGTTTACGGAGGGAGTTTTGGGTCGTGACAATGGAAGTGTAAGAAACAATTCCGAACAGCAAAGTCATCCACAGAGGCAGAATATAGAAGTATGTTTGTTGCCTTCTCTGAAATCGTTTTGCTACGAAGGCTATTATCAGAACTTGACATCAAGATCGAAGGATCGACCACATTGTATGGAGACAATATCAGTTCAATTCGAATAGCAACCAACCCCGTTCATCATGAAAATACCAAGAAAACATAGACCCAGAATGTCACTACATCAGAGAACACGCAGACTGTCAGTACATCAGAGAACTCGGTGAATATCGGAGCATTAACCTAAGGTATATATCACCTAAATATCAACTAGAAGATTTTTTCACAAAGGCTATGTCAAGAAGTCCATACAATTATCTTATGTCCAAACTCATGCTTTGTGATACATAACTTTAGTTTGAGGGAGGGTGTTGATTATACCTTATTTAACAATCAATTCAGAGGGATCTCCTATTATGACTAACAATCAAATTGTAGAGCAAATTAGCTACCCAATTTTATGGATGTTTGTCTAGCAATTTGTCGGCTAGTAATCAGGAGATAATTGAGACTCCTTTGCTTATATAAATACCTTGTAAATCCTTCAGTGCTGCATTGTGATGACCCAAAAGTTCATCCTAATATAATTCTAGATAAATCTATGTTCCGAGGCCCCAAAAGCCTCTGTTAATTTCACCTCGATATGCGTGTGCAACCCGGACGTGTAGCCGGGAAGTCTTTATACTGAAATTGGATGAAAAATGGAATTGGAGATAATTAAATGAATAAAGCTAACTTTGGTCAACATTTTTGGTAAACGGACCCGGACCCGTGATGTGACGGTCCCGGATGGTCCGTAGAAAAATATGAGACTTAGGCGTATGCCCGGAGTCGAATTCCGAGGTCCCAAGCCCGAGAAATGAATTTTTAAAGGAAATTGTTTTCTGGAAATAATAAAGGAATTTGAAAATGAATTATTAAGTGAAAACCGTGTTACTGGCCCGTATTAAGGTTCTAAAGCTCGGAACAGGTTTATTATATGTTATTTTTCTAATCTGTAAAATTTGGTGTGAAACGGACTTGAAACGACGTGATTCGGATTTAAAATGGGAAATTTAGGAGTTTATGAAGTTTGAGAAAATTCTAAGAGTTTCGAGTTTTAATCCGATGAATTTGATGATATTTTGATGATTTAAAAGCTTGAACAAATCCGTAGAATGTTTTGGGAGTCGTGTGTGTTTTTGGTTTTGAGCCCCGAGAGCTCGGGTGAGTTTCGGGTAGCTAACGAGGTGTGAAAACATGAAAATAATCAGGTGTTTGTGAGTTTTCTGGTGTCTGGTAGCTTAGTCTATGCGATCGCATAGGTTGAGCTACGATCGCATAGAGTTGAGAGTGGGGGAGGGGTCTGATGCCTTATGCGATAGCATTGGTGGGGCCGCGATCGCAGTATAGGAGATCATGATGCTCCACGATCACATTCTTCTCTCCGCAATCGCAGAGAGTGTAGTCCAGCTTCTCCACGATCGCAGAGAGTGAAACCCAGCTACCTCCGCGATCGCACTGAACATTTTCGCCCAGTTATTTTAAAAGCCCCAAAACAGAATATCATTACGGGATTTCTTCTTTTTGCACTCTTCTCTTATTCTCCAAACCCCATTGGCTACCCCCAAGCTATTCTACCTCTATAACCAATTGGGTAAGTGACTTTAACTCTAATTCCTTCCCTTTTTCCTTCATCAAACACTAGAATCTAGGGTTAAAAACATGGAATCAAAGTAGGAATTAGGGATGTTAGGTAGAGTTGGGTTTTTGAGAATTTTGGGTGATTCAACCTCAATTTGGGGTCGAATCTTAAAACAAATTATACATTCTAACACATGGGGTTATGGGTGATCGGGTTTTGGTCCGAGTCTCGTGTTTGGACCAAGCGGGCCGGGGGTCAAATTTTGGAATCTTAGGAAGAATGCTTTGAAATAAATAATTAGGCTACGGGTTTGATTTATTGAGCCATTATTGATATACTTGGGTTGATTATGTCTAGATAATACCATTCTGGAGTCGGATTCTAAAGGAAAGGCTGTGATTGAGGCTTGACTTGCATTTTCGGAGCCGAGGTACGTGTTTGGCCTAACCTTAGCTTGAGGTATTAGGTATAGAGTCTTATTTTCTATGTGTAATTCATGTCCAACGTATAGGCGTGGTGACGAGTGCCTATATGTTGCAGTCAAGCATGCCCGTGAGTCAATTGTGATGAAACTTATTGTGTTGTTAATATTCTCCGCACTATGCGTAATTGGTGATTTAGAAGTGATGCCCTGATGTTGTTTCATGATGTGGGGAGTTATTGAGTTATTTGTTCAGTTGAGGCTTACACTGTTGAAATTGTATTTCTGATGCGAGGTTGGTTATATTTGAGACCCTTGTCGGGCATTTGTTGAGTTTGTAATTGATGATTTCTCCTTGCCGGGACAGTAGAATTTTATTGAGTATTCCCGTGCACTTGAGACTTCTTAATGTTGACTTTCACATGATATTGTTGCTTTGTGTCATTATTTATTTCACGAGGGGGCATGTCGTGCCGATTGTTTAGTATTTATCACACGAGGGGACATCTTNTTCATTATCTGTTTGAGAAGTTAAATTCCTGCCTTTATCTTTATATTTCAGTTATTACCCTATTCTACCCTGCTAGCATTTTGTTGCCCCTTTTTCCCTCAGCATGTTCTCCCCGTATCTATCTTACCTGCTTATTTCCGTCGACATTTTTCCTATTAATTATATAGAATTGCACAGGTACATATATTGTTGTCGGTCCTAGCCTCGTCACTACTTCGCCGAGGTTAGGCTCGGCACTTACTCAGTACATGGGGTCGGTTTTACAGATGCTACACATGCACTTCTTTATGTTGTGCAGACTACGCAGCCAGACCTAGTGATCACTGACGGTCGGAGCATCTCATCAAGTCATACAGGATATATCGAGGTAGACCCGCAGACGTTCGTGGGCCTTGGCGTCACCTTCTACTCTTCACTTTCAGCTCTGTCTTACTTTATATTTCAAAGACAGTCCTATGTACTTATTTTCTGACCTTTGTTTTTAGTAATCTCTTAGACAGCTCGTGAGTATGTGACACCAGTTCTGGGATTTGTATATGTGATTTATTTCGAAGTTGCTATATTATTTTTGGGTAATTTGTTAACCTTCATATTGTTAACCATCGATGCCTTAGTTATCTGGTTCGTTTTAGTTGTTAGTGAGTTTTATTTAGTTCAAATGTTGGCTTGTCTAGCGGGTTCAATGTTAGACACAATCATGGCCCGAAGGTGGGATTTCGGGTCGTGACAAGTTGGTATCAGATCTCTAGGTTGCTTAGGTCTCACAACTCACGGACAAACTCGGTAGAGTCTGAGAGATCGGTACAGAGACGTCTGTACTTATCCCCCAGAGGCTGCAAAGTTAGGAATAACTTCACATCTTTCATTCTCTGTCGTGCCAGCTGAATTCTGAATGCTAATTGAGTCTCTATTTTACTCTCTTGTAGATGGAGAGAACGCGTGCTTCCTCATCGACCGACCAGCAACCTGATCCTCCTATTGCAGCTCCTACGAGGGGCCGAGGTCGAGGCCGTGCTAGAGGCCGAGGCAGAGCTAGAGCAGCAGCTCCAGTAGAGGACCCATAGGTAGACTTTGCCAGTGAGGTTCCTACTCCGACAGTCCCAGTTGGACCGGCTCAAGTCCCAGAGGGGTTCATTGCCACCCCAATGCTTCAGGACGCTCTAGTCCGCTTAGTGGGACTCATGGAGAGCGTGGCTCAGGCCGATCTTCTTCCTACTGCACCATCTGGATCTCAGGCTGGGGGAGGGACCCAGACTCCTGCTATCCATACGCCAGAGCAGTTTGCCACTCAGTTCCAGACTCCGGCACCTCAGAAAGCCGGAGTAGTTAAGTCGGGTATTGTGGCACCAGTAGTTGAAGGAGCATCCATGTCAGCAGATGCTCTGTGGAGGTTGGATCGGTTCACCAAGTTATTCACTACTACATTTACGGGTGCACCATCAGAGGATCCCCAGGATTAGTTAGACAGCTATTATGAGGTTCTTCGGAACATGGGCATTGTGGAGTCCAATGGAGTAGATTTTTCTACATTTCGTCTTTCTGGCACCGCCAAGACTTGGTGGAGAGATTACTGCTTGACCAGACCAGCTGGGTCTGCACCTCTGACTTGGGCTCAGTTCTCTGAGTTTTTCTTGGGGAAGTTCCTTCCAGTTACTCAGAGAGAGGATCTTCGGAGGCAGTTTGAGCGTCTACATCAGGGCTCCATGTCCGTCACTCAGTACGAGACCAGGTTCATTACGCTGGCCAGGCATGCCATTATGATACTCCCCACTGATCGGGAGAGGGTTCGGAGGTTTATTGAGGGTCTAGCTCAACCCATCAGGATTCAGATGGCCAGAGAGACGGGTACTGATATCTTCTTCCAGGATGCAACCGATGTGGCCAGGCGCATTGAGATGGTATTATCCCAGGGTGGTGGACAAGGGTCTGACAAGAGACCTAGTCATTTTGTCCGTTTCAGTGGTGCCTCATCTGGAGGCAGAGATCCCTTTGGCAGAGGTCATCCTCCTAGGCCTTATCAGTCGGCACTCCAGGTATCCCGCAGTGTACCTTCAACGTCCATCAGTGCACCTCCGATTCAGAGCTATCCGAGTGGTCATTCTGGTCGTCAGGGACAGTTCCAGGGTCAGCATTCTCAGCAGCCAAGGTCGTGCTTCACTTGCGGTGGTATGGGGCAAATTTCTAGGTTTTGCCCCCGAGGTTTTGGTGGTTCTCAGTATCAGGGTTCCCGTTCCATGGTTCCCGCATCAGGTGCACCATCACCCCCTCAGCCAAATAGGGGTGGTTGTCGTGGTGCCAGAGGTGGAGGTCAGACGCATAGAGGTGGAGGGCAGGCCATGAGAGGTAGAGGTCAGCCCGTGGCAGGTAGACCCAGAGATATATAGGTTGGAGGGGCTCAGCCCCGGTGTTATGCTTTTCCTACTCGTCTAGATGCTGAGGCCTCTAATGCAGTTATTGCAGGTTTCAGTTTGTAGCCGAGAGGCTTCGGTGTTATTTGATCCAGGTTCTATGTTTTCCTATGTGTCTTCGTACTTTGCCCCTTATTTGAGTATGCCCCGTGATTCCTTGAGTACTGTTGTACATGTGTCTATGTCGGTGGGTGATTCTATAGTGGTAGATCAAGTCTACCGCGCTTGCGTAGTAGTTATTGGTGGTCTGGAGACTCAGGTTGATCCCTTGCTTCTTGATATGGTTGACTTTGATATTATATTGGGCATGGACTGGTTATCTCCCTATTATGTTATTCTGGACTGTCATGCCAAGACAGTGGCCCTAGCCTTGCTAGGAGTACCTCGGTTAGAGTGGAGAGGGACTCCTAGTCATTCCTCTGGTAGAGTTATTTCTTATATGAAGGCTCGGCGCATGGTCGAGAAGGGGTGTTTGGCCTATTTGTCCTATGTTCGTGATTCTAGTGCTGAGATTCCTTCTATGGAGTCTGTGCCCGTGGTTTGTGAATTTCCAAAGGTATTCCCTGCTGACCTGTCGGGTATGCCACCCGACAGGGATATTGATTTTTGTACTGAGCTAGCTGAGGGCACTCAGCCCATTTCTATTCCCCCGTATCGTATGTCTCCGCCAGAGTTGAAGGAATTAAAGGAGCAATTACAGGAATTGTTGGATAAAGGCTTCATCAGGCCTAGCGTTTCTCCCTAGGGTGCTCCAGTATTGTTCGTGAAAAAGAAAGACGGCTCAATGAGGATGTGTATTGACTATCGGCAGTTGAATAAGGTTACTATCAAGAACAAGTATCCTTTGCCGAGTATTGACGACTTATTTGATCAGCTTTAGAGTGCTACGGCGTTCTCTAAGATAGACTTGAGATCTGGTTATCATTAGCTGAGGATCAGGGCATCTGATGTGCCTAAGACAGCTTTTCGCACTCATTATGGGCATTATGAGTTTCTGGTTATGTCGTTTGGGTTGACTAATGCCCCCGTTGCTTTGATGGAATTGATGAATTGGGTATTCAGGCTTTATTTGGACTCGTTCGTTATTGTTTTCATTGACGATATTTTGATATACTCTCGCAGCCGAGAGGAGCATGAGCAGCACCTTCGAGTCATCCTCCATACTCTGAGGGATAGGCAGTTGTATGCCAAGTTCTCTAAGTGTGAGTTCTGGTTGAGTTATGTGATATTCTTGGGTCACGTCGTATCGGCAGAGGGCATTCAAGTGGATCCGAAGAAAGTTTCAGTAGTTAGAGATTGGCTTAGGCCCACTTCAGCCTCAGAGATTCGGAGTTTCTTGGGCCTAGCAGGCTATTATCTGAGGTTCGTGGAGGGGTTTTCATCTATATCAGCCCCCATAACCAAGTTGACGTAGAAGAGTGTTCATTTCAGATGGTCGGAGGAGTGTGAAGCGAGCCTTCAGAAGCTCAAGACAGCATTGACCACAGCACCAGTGTTGGTATTGCCCACAGGTTCAGGTTCCTATACCGTGTATTGTGATGCTTCGAGAGTTGGGCTTGGTGCAGTGTTGATGCAGGATGGGATGGTTATAGCCTATGATTCACGTCAGTTGAATATTCATGAGAAGAACTAGCCAGTCCATGATTTGGAGCTTGCAGCCATTGTTCATGCCTTGAAGATTTGGAGGCACTATTTGTATGGGGTACCTTGTGAGGTATTCACTGATCACAAGTTTGCAATACTTGTTTAAACAAAAGGAGTTGAATATGAGGAAGAGGAGGTGGTTAGAGTTGCTGAAAGATTATAACATTACTATTCTCTATCATCCGGGAAAGGCCAATGTGGTGGCCAATGCCTTGAGCCGGCTTTGGATGTTCAGGCGTTAGCCAATTGATTTGCTAGATTGGAGGTTTCTGAGGGTGACAGCGTTTTGGCCCATACCGTCGCTCGTTCTTCATTGTATGATCACATTCGCGCCAGGCAGTATGAGTATCGTCATTTGTGTGCTCTTAGGGATGCGGTTCGGCACGGACGTGCCAAGCAAGTCACAGTTGACGCTGAGGGAGTATTGAGATTGCAGGGTCGTATATGTGTTCCAGATGTTGATGGCCTTCGTGAGTTAATATTGCAGGAGTCCCATAGTTCCTGGTATTCCATTCATCCAGGCGCCGCAAAGATGTACCGAGACTTACGGCAGCATTATTGGTGGCGTAGAATGAAGAAGGACATTGTGGCTTATGTGGCTCGGTGCTTGAATTGTCAGCAGGTTAAATATGAGCACCAGAGACCCAGTGGTTTGATGCAGCAGATTCAGCTTCTCGAGTGGAACTGGGAGCGTATCACGATGGATTTTGTAGTTGGACTCCCACGGACTCAGAGGATGGTAGATGCAGTATGGGTTGTTGTAGATAGGCTGACCAAGTCAGCACATTTTATCCCGGTGGCGGTTTAATATTCAACAGAGAAGTTGGCTCGGATCTATATGAGAGAGATTGTTAGATTGCACGGGGTTCCCCTATCTATCATATCAGACCGAGGTACGCAGTTTACCTCCCATTTCTGGAGAGTATTTCAGCGAGAGTTGGGCACACATATCCTCTAAAAGGGTTTGGGGTTGCTCATATTCCNGGGCTTCATGTGATTCGAAGCCAACCACTATGTATTGCAAGAAAGTCCTATGTGTACCTATGTATACCTAATGAAAGCCAACAAGAGCCTCTTAACACTTACCTGCCTAAACCAAGCAAGATTCAAGAATCAATCCATTACCAGCAAGATACGATACGGCTTAGCAAAAAAAGGTGAGCGCCTAGCGCGAGCCTTATTGAAAACGGCCTAGCTTACGAGCAATCTTTCTAAAGCAAGAATTAAGGGAGCAGCAGCTGCACGAAGTTGCTTCTTAGGGCATAGATCGAGTTGAGCACAGCATTTCATCCCCAGACGAACAGACAGTCCGAGCGTACTATTCAGATTTTGGAGGATATGTTGCGAGCTTGTGTCATATATTTTGGTGGTTCATGGGATCAGTTCTTGCCTTTAGCAGAGTTTGCCTACAACAACAGTTACCAGTCGAGCATTCAGATGGCTCCGTATGAGGCGTTGTATGGTAGGCGATGTCGGTCTCCAGTCGGATGGTTTGAGCCCGGAGAGGCTAGATTATTGGGTTCTGAGTTAGTCCAGGATGCCTTGGATAAGGTGAAGATTATTCAGGATAGGCTTCGTACAGCTCAGTCCAGGCAAAAGAGTTATGCAGATCGTAGAGTTCGAGATTTGGCTTTCATGGTAGGAGACCAGGTGTTCCTTCGAGTGTCGCCTATGAAGGGCGTGATGAGATTCGGAAAGAAGCGCAAGTTGAGCCCTAGGTATATTGGTCCATTTGAGATATTGGACAGGGTAGGAGAGGTGGCCTACAGACTTGCCTTGCCACCACATTTATCAGCAGTACATCCAGTGTTTCATGTATCCGTGCTCCGGAAGTATATTGCGGACCCATCTCATGTTCTTGACTTCACAGTGTCCAAATGGACAAGGATCTGACTTATGAGGAGGAACCAGTAGCTATATTAGATAGGCAGGTTCGTCAGTTGAGGTCGAAGAGTTATCCTTCGGTCCGTGTTCAGTGGAGAGGTAAGCCTGCCGAGGCAACTACTTGGGAGTCCGAGTCCGATATGAGGAGTCGTTATCCCCATCTTTTCTCAGACTCGGGTACTTTTCTATGTCCGTTCGAGGACGAACGTTTGTTTTAGAGGTGGAGATTTTGATGACCCAAAAGGTCATCCTAATGTAATTCTAGCTAAATCTGTGTTCCGAGGCCCCGAAAGCCTCCGTTAATCTCACCTCGATATGCGTGCGCAGCCCGGGCGTGTAGCCGGGAAATCTTTATACTGAAATTGGATGAAAAATGGAATTTGTGATAATTAAATGAATAAAGTTGACTTTGGTCAATATTTTTTGTAAACGGACCCGGACCCGTGATGTGACTGTCTCGGAGGGTCCGTAGGAAAATATGGGATTTGGGCGTATGCCCGGAGTCGAATTTCGAGGTCCCAAGACCGAGAAATGAATTTTTAAAGGAAATTATTTTCTGGAAATAATAAAGGAATTTAAAAATGAATTATTAAGTGAAAACCGTGTTACCGTGCCCATATTAAGGTTCCGGAGCCCGGAACAAGTTTATTATATGTTATTTCTCTTATCTGTGAAATTTGGTGTGAAACGGACTTGAAACGACGTGATTCGGATTAAAAATGGGAAATTTAGGAGTTTATGAAGTTTGAGAAAATTCTAAGAGTTTCAAGGTTTAATCCGATGAATTTGATGATATTTTGATGATTTAAAAGCTTGAACAAGTCCATAGAATATTTTGGGAGTCGTGTGTGTTTTTGGTTTTGAGCCCCGAGGGCTCGGGTGAGTTTCGGGTAGCTAACGGGGTGTGAAAACTTGAAAAAATCTGGTGTTTGTGAGTTTTCTGGTGTCTGGTAGCTTAGTCTATGCGATCGCATAGGTTGAGCTGCGATCGCATAGAGTTGAGAGTGGGGGAGGGGTCTGATGCCTTATGCGATCGCATTGGTGGGGCCGCGATCGCAGTGTAGGAGATCCTGATGCTCCGCGATCGCATTCTTCTCTCCGCGATCGCAGAGAGTGCAGTCCAGCTTCTCCGCGATCGCATTCCTCTCTCCGCGATCGCAGAGAGTGAAACCCAGCTACCTCCGCGATCGCAATCCCTTGTCCGCGATCGCACTGAACATTTTTGCCCAGTTATTTTAAAAGCCCCAAAACAGAATATCATTACGGGATTTCTTATTTTTGCACTCTTCTCTTATTCTCCAAACCCCATTGACGACCCCCAAGCTATTCTACCTCCATAACCACTTGGGTAAGTGACTTTAACTCCAATTCCTTCCCTTTTTCCTTCATCAAACACTAGAATCTAGTGCTAAAAACATGGAATCAAAGTAGGAATTAGGGATTTTAGGTAGAGTTGGGTTTTTGAGAATTTTGGGTGATTCAACCTCAATTTGGGGTCGAATCTTAAAACAAATTATATATTCTAACTCGTGGGATTATGGGTGATCGGGTTTTTGTTCGAGCCTCGTGTTTGGACCAAGCGGGCCCGGGGTCAAATTTTGGAATCTTAGGAAGAATGCTTTGAAATAAATAATTAGGCTATGGGTTTGATTTATTGAGCCATTATTGATATACTTGGGTTGATTATGTCTAGATAATACCGTTCCGGAGTCGGATTCTAAAGGAAAGGCTGTGATTGAGGCTTGACTTGCATTTTTGGAGCCGAGGTAAGTGTTTGGCCTAACCTTAGCTTGAGGGATTAGGTATAGAGTCTTATTTGCTATGTGTAATTCATGTCCAACGTATAGGCGTGGTGACGAGTGCCTATATGCTGCGGTCAACCATGCCCGTGAGTCAATTGTGATGAAACTTACTGTGTTCTTAATATTTTGTGCACTATGAGTAATTGGTGATTTAGAAGTGATGCCTTGATGTTGTTTCATGACGTGGGGAGTTATTGAGTTATTTGTTCAGTTGAGGCTTACACTGTTGAAATTGTATTTCTGATGCGAGGTTGGTTATAGCTGAGACCCTTGTCGGGCATTTGTTGAGTTTGTAATTGATGTTTTCTCCTTGCCGGGACAGTAGAATTTTATTGAGTATTCCCATGCACTTGAGACTTCTTAATGTTGACTTTCACATGATATTGTTGCTTTGTGTCATTATTTATTTCACGAGGGGACATGCCGTGCCGATTGTTTAGTATTTATCACACGAGGGGACATGCCGTG
>ML279837.1:0-22434 GCA_005239495.1 Nicotiana undulata | reverse complement strand
TTATATACGCACGAGGGGACATTCTGTGCCGAGTGATTGTGAGGTTATGCACGAGGGGACATTCTTTGCCGAGTGTTATTTTATTATCTGTTTGAGAAGCTAAATTCCTGCCTTTATCTTTATATTTCAGTTATTACCCTGTTCTACCGTGCTAGCATTTTGTTGCCCCTTTTTCCCCCAGCATGTTCTCCCCGTATATGTCTTACCTGCTTATTTCCGTCGACATTTTTCCTGTTAATTATATAGAATTGCACAGGTACATATATTGTTGTCGGTCCTAGCCTCGTCACTACTTCGCCGAGGTTAGGCTTACTCAGTACATGGGGTCGGTTGTACTGATGCTACACCTGCACTTCTTTATGTTGTGCAGACTACGCAGCCGGACCCGGTGATCACTGACGGTCGGAGCATCTCATCAGTTCATACAGGAGACATCGAGGTAGACCCGCAGACGTTCGTGGGCCTTGGCGTCACCTTCTACTCTTCACTTTCAGCTCTGTCTTACTTTATATTTCAAAGACAGTCCTATGTACTTATTTTCAGACCTTTGTTTTTACTAATCTCTTAGACAGCTCGTGAGTATGTGACACCAGTTCTGGGATTTGTATATGGGATTTATTTCGAAGTTGCTATATTATTTTTGGGTAATTTGTTAATCTTCATATTGTTGACCATCGATGCCTTAGTTATCTGGTTCTTTTTAGTTGTTAATGAGTTTTATTTAGTTCAAACGTTGGCTTGTCTAACGGGTTCAACGTTAGACGCAGTCATGACCCGAAGGTGGGATATCGGGTCGTGACATGCATATTGAAATATATTAGTATTCTTTCATTTTCTTGATCTCTCTCTTTTTCAATACTTACTATAATGAAATTGATTCTCTATAGTGGACGTGTTACATATCAAATCATGTTAAATCATGTCTTTATTTTTTAATCTGCGCACTATTTGCAGTCACATTTCTCATAAGATAAACACACTTGTCAATGTCATCCAGCTACCCAAAATACTTTGTTTGGTCTTCCATTTGGACACGTAATATTTTTTTTTCTTTTCACAGTGATCTTTCTTGATAAGAAATACATAAAATTTAAAGCATTTGGAATAAGACTCGTCAAGTATATACATATAAAAACCAAAATTAGGATAGGACTTCATGGAATTGAAATTCTGATGGGCTCAAAAAATATTTTGGAAATGCGATTTTTAATCTCAAAATTTTGAATTCCATGCCCGTCTCCATGCTGGTAAATACTATGTCCCGTTCTTGCAATTAGGGCTGTGCACGGATCGGATTGGATCGGATTTAGCACATTTCGGATTCGGATTTCGGATTTCGGATTCTAGAAAATGCAATCCGAATCCGATCCGAATTATATCGGATCGGATTCGGATTTTAAAGTTTGGATCGGATCGGATTTCGGATCGTAAATGCCTCAATGTTGCAAACTAATATGTATATTTTCTTTGTAAAAGAGGCAATGCATTAAGAAAAATTCATGTTTATACAATTATGAGAGTACTATGGCGCCAATATAGCTAACTCTAGCAATTGTAAAGGTAATAACTTGGAGGAAGATGTAAAGAAAGTACTGACTATCCGAAATTAAAGTATAGTATTTATACATTGCCTAATAATTTCGGATTTCGGATCGGATCGGATTAAAATATACCAATCCGAATCCGATCCGAAATCCGAAATTTTTATAAACACAATCCGAAATCCGGTCCAATCCGAAATCCGAAATCCGAAAGTGAATGAATCGGTTCAGATTTCGGATATCCGATCCAAATGAACAGCCCTACTTGCAATATTTATTGCACATCCAATGAATGTTTCAGAAAATAATGAGTTCTTCCTTTGAGTTGATTTGATCAGGAGTTTCCATGTGTCCTTTATACAAATACTTATGTGTTCTCTTGCCTCTTCTTCGGTAGCACCCTTTTCGTTCATGTAACACTGAATTGACTTGGGAACGTCACCCCTCCTCATTTCTTCCTGAATTAATTGTAGGAAATAGATAAATTAAATGAACCGAGACATAATAGTATTTGTTACGTCTGTTTATTATACCAGTATCTATAAACATACGTTGCATATTAATAATGACACGTGATGGTTTAAACATTTAATATATAAAAATATTACTACGTTAGCATAATATCTGAATTCAAAATGAAAGAAAATCATCAAAACTTACATAAATGGTCAATTTAGTCATGTTCATTAGATAATTATGTATTATAATTTAAAAATATTTAATGTGATGGTATCTTACCGAACATTTCTTTTTTTTTATGTATGTTTTCTTTTAATGCTTTGCTTGTTCTGCCATAACCAAAATTCTTGTTGTCGATATTGATAGCCCTCTTGAAAATGCAATATATAGTTGCTCGTGCAAGAAAATATATTGCGGTAAATATAGTCCAATATTTAGGACGTTTGTCCTTGTACTTTATTTATTACCTAAATTTATTTTTACACAAATTTAAAGGGTATTCTTTAGTTTGGGAAGACAAAAGTTGAATACGGGGGTAAAAATATACAAAGAGCACATTGATCAGCATCATAATTTTTGCATGTATGGCGTTATTGTCAAACCTTCTATATACCATACGTATGCTATTACATAAGCTATTCGACGGATCTAAGTTGAGTAGTATGACAGGCATATTTTCTTCAAAATCAATCTCTATGCAATGGAAGATCAATTTTAGCTTAGTCTATTATATATACGGTGACACTAACATACATAAGAAAAAATAAACTTGACAACAAACATGTGTGGTAGAAGGTCATTTGGTATTAAAGTATTTAGGTATTCTTCTTGGTAGTAACTGTTGGTATCATTTTCTACCGAGTAGAAACAGAAAAACACTTTATTTTTACCATAAAACTTTGCGATCAACCTTTAATTTAGTTGATCAACTTATTCATTTTTTCTAGCTAAAATAGCTTTTTAATTTCTATCATGCAATTTGCACAAATTGCGTTTTAATTTAATGATGAAAATATTTTCTTTATTAAATATACTACTATTATCATTAGGGTTGATAACCAAGTGTTCTGGATTTGTTCGTACTTTATATTTATTGTCAGTTGGATTTTTTTTCATTTGATGTCATAAGTATAATTTTGGCAAGTTAGTACAGTCTCTTCTTTCGTTGATTTTGGAACTATTGGTAGTACTTGATAGAAATCACCTCCCAAAGCATTAATTTTTCACCTAACGGTTCATTGATATTCAATATTTCTCTAGAACTCTGGGCATTGTTTCGATCATTTGACACTCAGACATAGACGCTTCATCCCATATTATCAATTTTTCTTTCCTTTTAAATTTAGCACCATTGCTCTGCTTTGTTACATTTGTGATGGTTATTTCAGTTGTTTGAAAAGGTATATTAAATCTAAAGTAAGTGACATCATAATAAAATCGTTGTTGGTACACTATTGCTAACAATATCATGCCTCTTGATAGGATTTTTGCTAGTAATGCATGATATAGAAATATTTCGATTCCGCCACAGGCATCTACAAAGGATAATCTCGTTATACCATAGTCGACTCTTTACAATATAGTCTTGAAATCTTGTTCTTGTTCAAGATTAAGCTTTGATTGTGCTTCCTCAGACACTTATATGGTTGTTTGATGCTTAATACTATACTAACATTTTCTACTTTTGATCTAGTTTTTTTTAATCGCTAACGCTCTTTTTATGAAATAAATTTATGTACCCTAAGATTTGTTTTTAACTTGAAAAATAATTTTACTCATATGATGAATTTAAAAATAATTGAATTGGATTCCCTTGCTAAACAATTAATTGAAAGATTTAATTATTTTCTCTTAACATAAAAGATAATTTACTATGTTGATTCAGATTCTTAATATTAGTTCATCTCTTGCTTTCAATATTTAATCTTAATTATAATTTTATACACCATAAATTCTATTTCAAAGAGTAAAAAGATCGATCTGACATTCCACTTTTAGATCTTTATATTTGCTTAATCATTACTGTTATTAACTCTTACCAACCATTTTTCTTTCACTTTCTCACTTTATATTCTTAAATATTTTGTTAGTTGTTGTTTAATAATTGGGTATATTTTTCAATATTCATGAAAATTGATAAGAAAAAATATTATTTGAGTAGAAAAACAATACAAATATAATATATAAAAATATATTGTTGATATTTTCTTTCTCAATGTGGAAGTTTTATGCAGTCAATTTAACATTATATCTTTTCGTGGTATTGGACATTATAGAGTGGGAATGTATTGCAAATACGGAGAATTCTTATGAAATTGATTTTATTAAACCTTCTTACATATTTTTAATAGAATTTAGTAGATAAACTTTATTAATTTTAAAATTTTAAATATTAAAAAATTAACATATAAGGTATTGCAATCCAAAAAATAGGTTGTTACAGTTATGTTCTTTACCTATGAGTTGTTTTGCTTAATAGTTTTTGGCTATTATGGTCCATCAATAGTATATTCATGCTTTTATAATAATATAGACTCTCCTTTTTTTAAATGGTTTTGAAAAATATAATACCTTATAAAATTAAATTAGTAATAGGACATTATAATACGTTTTCAAATTAAATTAGCAATAAGAATTTGAAAAAAAAATCTAAGTAATAGGATTACATGCCTAAAAGTATGTCTTTATCCCGAAAGTAATTATACTAATTGGAAACCTAACGTGTTCCTAAAGGTAGTAGAATTACATGCTAACTTGTAATATTATATGTCTATGTCTGAAAGTAATTATACTAATATAATTCCTAAAGGTAATCATGAAAGATTCCTAACGTGTAGTATCATGTCCTAAAACTAATAGGATTACAAGGTAATGTCTAGAATTTCGATTATGTCCTTTTAAAGTTATTATGCTTAATATTATTAGGTTATTTTTGTAAACCGTATTGTATTCATGCTTTTATGATAATATAGATTTATTTTGAAGGCCAAATAATTTCAGCATTGTACAAGATTCATATGTATACTTTTGCCCGTGAAAATAGCACGGGCTAAGCACTTTTCGGACTGGCAATTGAAAAATAGCTAGCATTTGCAAAGTCATTGAAATTAGCTACTACTATGCAGAAACACAGAAAGATCAAGCATAATATGCTAGATTATGGAGTTCCTGCGTTTAAACTTCCAGCATATTATGTTGGAACTCCTACACATTATGAAATTGCAGCACATTATGCTAGAATCTCATATGTAAAAAAATTCGAACTCCAGCATATTATTCTAGAATTATCCCAGATTATTAAAGGTGTTTTTGTTCAGATTTTATCTTTACAAGAAAAAATGGCTAGGTTTTATTATTGAAACTGTGACTATTTTTCAATAATCACTCGTAAATTTGGTATTTCATATTTTTTTTCTTCTTGCCCCAAAAGGTAAACAAGGTTCTTTTGCTAAAGGTACACTCAATTTTCAAACTATTAAAAGGGGTCTTTACATTAATAGCCGATAATATTTATTTATTATTTTTTTTTTAAATATACTTCAATTATACATTTATTATACACAACACATATAATGCACAAATTATGTATATATTATATCTTCGCCGATTATTTTTTAAGTAATTGGATAAGCAACTATTTGGGTTAATTTTTTAGTTTATAAATTAGAAAGCTTTTATTCAATCACAATGTTTCCAACATTTCAAATATATCATAAAGTAATATCAAATCAGGAGTCAAATATAGGTAACTTTTATCTAAGAGAAATTAAGGTATAAAAGCGTACCGATGATGTCCCCAAATCGTCGGCGAAACGAAAAATTATAGCAGACCATCGAATTATGTCAGGATATTTGCTTAAGGATTCAAATGTCTCTGCCGTAAATGGATTGGCGACAAGGGGGAAAGCATGGACTAATACAATTGGAACTGCAATTGAGATCCATGCATTATCCATGTATTCTTCCAGAGTTGGCGTATATCCATTGTAGTACCACCTTGCTTCTTGTAGGTAAGATTTGGATAAATCTGCCCACTAATTAATAACTTGTCTCAAAATAAAAGATGTAGCATGAGTTTAATAGGTTCAACTAAATCCATCATTTTTTACATAAAACATATATATAAACACTAAATTTTCAACAAACATAAAATATAATTAGAAATGTAATTGGTCCAGGAAACGAGAAGGAGAATGAAGAAATTAATTAGGAACTGAAAGAAGGAAAAAATCTTAAGTAGAATGAATCTTACAGATTTTATAAGGTAGGGTAAAACGTTGATCTCTTTCTCTTTGAGAACCTCAAAAGCTATTTCATTGGTAGCATTGAAGAGCTCAAGATAACATACTTTCATATAATCTGGAAGTTGTTCCATTGCTTCTGTCTCCCATCTGAATTTATATTGTTACAATTAATTAAAATTTCACATGACAAACACAAAGATACATATGTTAATTTTAAAATCAGTAACGGGGTAATTTCTCCAATTTCCTTTGTAGAAGTCGTAATTAAAGACACATGTCTTCCTTTAAACCGTTCTAGAGAGCTAAGCAACTAATTAGTAGAGTCAAACCAATGAATTACAAATGAATATCTATATGCACCAAATTTACACGTATATTTGCTTCCCTATAAAGAAAAGTTTACCTTTCAATCGCTTTAGTGAAGACTTCCAACTCATCAGGTGTGCCATAAACATCATAAATATCATCTATCACTGCAACAAAAGCAATGACCTTTGCCAACGTTCTTCGACAGTAGCTGTGTTGAGGCTCAAATATTATCCCCACGGCAAAAAATAAAGCCTCCACCAGTCTATCCCTTGAAAATGGCAACTTTTCTGCAAGGCGTGTGCTCTTCCACCATCTTTATATAAAAGCTAATGTTGTATGAGAGAAATCATCGGGCATATTAATTTCTAAAAATAATCGGTTTTAAATCTATATATTGATAGTACAATAAGTCTTTAACTATCAAAGTAATTATTGGACCGAATATATTTCAAATATTCTTTTATAAATATTCAAGGTATTAGAGCATATCTCAACTCCTCCAAATTAAACCTATTTTATTCTATCCGCTTTCCAGTATCCGTATTGCACTGACTAAATCTGAATTGGTGCAAGAACATCCCACGTTAAGGGGTAAAACACTAATCAAAGGCATTTGTGAAAATAATAATTAAAACACATTCTTAGCCTTGGAAAGAGAAATAACATCAAAATATAAGTAAGAAAATGTATTTTAGAAATTAAAAAAAAAAGACTTCCCTTTATTTCAGATGAACTTAATATAATTCAAGGGGAGGTGTCTTGGTTCATGTTATTTGCAAATGACATAGTTTTTATTGATGAGACATAAAGGCAAGTTCAACAAGATAGTGGTTAGACCGACCGTATTGTATAGGGCAGAGTGGGTCAGCCAAGAACTCCCATGTCCAGCAGATGTAGTAGCTGAAATAAGGATGTTGAGATGGATGTGTGAGCATACTTGGTTAGATAAAATTAGGAATGAAGCTATTCGGGACAAGATGGGAGTGGCCGATTTGGAGGAAAAGATGCGAGAGGCGAGCCTAAGATGGTTCGGGCATATTAAAAGGAGAAGCGCAAATGCGCTATTGATCAGGAGTTGTGAGATGTTGGCCTTGGGGGTGCGAGGAAGGGTAGAGAAAGGCCAAAGAAGTCTTGGGGAAAGGTGATCGGGCGGGACATGGCGCAGCTTGAGCTAACCGAAGACATGACCATTGACAGGAGGTTGTGGAGATCGAGAATTAGGAGTAGAAGGTTAGTAGGTAGTCGAGCGTTCGCCCTTGTCTTTCTTAGTTCAATAGTATTATTGTTAGTATGGTATCACTTTTATCCTTAATTTGCTATTACCACATATCTTGTATTGTTATTACTTGCCATCAGTACTCCTTAGTTTGTTATCACAACATATCTTGTACTGTTATTACTTTCTACCAGTATTCCTGTCATCTTCTCTTTTGCATTCTTGGATTTAGTTTTTTAAATATATATCTTGTATGGTTATTATCTGCTATCAGTGTTTCTTCCATCTTTTCTTAGCTGAAGGTCTATCGGATCCGGTCTCTCTGGCCTTCCAGGGTAGGGGTAAAGTTGCGTACATCTGACCTTCCCCAGACCCAAGTTGTGAGATTACACTGGGTTATTGTTGTTGTTAATATAAGTTTCACCATCCAGATTTCATACATTATCACCTACGTTTTTCTTCTCTATAACTATTTTTCTTGTTTTGACCTTGCAGATAATTTGAAAATAATATTATTATTTTTCAAGAAAATAAGGTTTAATTCATTATAATAATACTAGGATATGGTGCGAATCATAGAAAAGGACATACCTTAGGTGTGCAAAATGAGAACAACTCTCATAAATATATATAGATTAGTCACTTAAAAGATGTATATCTAGTTACCTTGACAGGATTTTCAAATCTTCTTGATGTGTTGCTTGAACAATGTTGAAGTCCAACTTGGCCAGCTCCAGCAGAAGAGGATTAGCATTTGAAATATTCTCATAAATGTTAAGGTACCAACTTGTCTCAACTCTCAACATCATGCAATACAAAGGAAGTTCCAGGGCATGGCCCACTAACGCGACTGTCGTATGGTCTTGATTACTTCTATTATATTCATTCTTGAGATAATAATACTGTAGATGTGACATTGCGAATCTAGTTGCACACCTTAGAAAAGTGTTTTCGGTTTCAGTAAATAGAAATGAAGCTTCGTATAATTGTAACAATCCTTCTGTATCTTTATAGAGGCTTTGCTTGAGGTTATCCTGCTCATTCTTGAAATCGTTCAGTATATCTAAAACACAGAAAGATATAAAATAAAATGTCCAAATATAAGAACATGAAAGAAGTAGGAAATTAGTTTGGCAACGACAGTAAGTACCTTGAGAGATATAAAAACCATGTTCTCTCAAGAGTCTAAATTTCAGAGCTGTGGCATATAATGAATCTGCTGGAGTAGTGTGCTGGTTTATGCTGCTCAATATTTGCATAATTTCGTCCTTGAAGTGGTAACTTACTCCAAGCCTTTGCAAATTATCAATCAGCTCCAACTTCTCTAATTCTTCTAATCCCTCATGAGCCATTATAATCTTCTTCATTTCCTCCTTCAGTTCGTCAAAACGCTTCATGTACTTCTCTCCCTACGCAACACATTTACAATTGATGATAAGCTCGAATATTAACGTACGTAATCTTTTGAATGATATTACAACGAATTAATTATGCAGATTATTGAATAACAAATTATATTTACCGCATAATCATTGTGTATGGACTGAATATACTCAAAATCCCACATGGGAGGTTCGTAATTCCCTGAACGTCTAGTGAGATTTTGATCTGAAGATGAAATAGTAGAGTAATGATTTGGTGATGGTTCAGTTTTCATAGAGCCTGAAGCGGCGGTAGAGAGGCGGGCTTTTGATACAAGTGACGGCGTTCCACGGCTGAAAGAGTAAATTGAACAAGTAGCTGCTGGTGACGGAGGTTTATTTAAGGTGGCCATGGGCAACATCCCTACGTTGGTAGATATTGTCACGTCCATCGATTCAGATCAAAGTTTGGAGAGAATTTGTAGATTAATGTTGGAACCCCAAAGAGTTGTCATCTAAATATATAGATTCATCTTTATAACACTGCGTAGTACTGATCAATAGGAAAAAAGAATACGCACGTTTCTTGTGTGCGTCTTTGTGTTGACACAATAAATTGACTGAAAATAATAAGTGGACGAAGGAAGTCTATGTTTGGAAATATCGACGTGGATGTCAATTTTTGATGAGTGAAAGAGAAAAGCAATAGCCCAGGGAACATAATTTCTTGAAAACCCCTACATTTTTATGGAACATACTTTAATTTTCTGAGGAATACTTTTATATTTTTCTTCATTCCTTTTTGACTTTTTACTGATACAGAATTTTGAAAACTGCACCTCAGCAAATAGTAGATTTCCATTCCTTATGTGGTATATATAGGTACAGTTGGTGTTGCATGGTATATTTCTATACGAAGAAGCTAAAACAACCATTGGAAGAAAAGAAATTCTGTGGTTGCTCGTCGGTTGATCTATTTCACTAAAATTAACTTCTTTTGGACCACCAGTTTTTCTTTGGAGAACGAAATAAGACTTGTATCATGTAATTTGAAGGTCATTTTCAGTAATAACAATTTCTAGATTCTTTCTCTATATCCCTTATTTTCTTTTCTATTATTTTATAAGTTATACAACATGTTATATATCAATATGATCCTCTGATTTTTTCAAAGTTGAATTTGATTTTCTACTTCAAGTATGTGTTTTACTATATTATATATATATATATATATATATATATCAGATTCTCTGATTCGTTCAAAGTTGAATTTAGTTTTCTACTTCAAGTATGTGAATTACAATTTTATTGTTATATCACGTTGTATATCAGCATGATTCTCTTATTTCTCAAGGAAAGACTAATATCTTTTTTGTAATTTTGAAAAGAAATTCGAGAAAAAGAAAAAGTTTTGTACAGGCAAACGCGTTAGAGTTTAATCCTTTAGGAAACACAAAAATCTGAAATTTCAAATTATTTTCTTACATCTTTAATTTCACCGATTTTCAGTTTCTTGACTTTAATTAATTTCGAGAAAAAGTCTATCTTATGTGGAAACCTAATGGATGACTCTTGACATTATATACATGACTCCGTGCTTTTGCTTGGGTTAAAGTCTAGACGCCTACCTGTATATTAGAATCCAAACATGAAAATATGGACTAGGGGAACGTAATGCATAACCTAGTTTAATTATAAGTCAGGCATATTATAAGTTAGGCTTACCTAAAACAACATGCGGTGAAATTGTATGGGTACTCCCTGTGGCGTGTCACGACCCCAAATTTAAACTGGTTGTGATAGCGCCTATCGTGGTACTAGACTAGTCAAATTTACTGAAAATATCATAAGATTTCCATATAATACATAAATTATCCTATATTTTATAGTAATTTCTGCTTTTAAGCATTTCAAAACAATAAAAGTGATCAGAACATCTAAACACAGCCCCAACACTTGGAGTAAACCGTCATGAGCATCTAAGAAGCAATACAGTCTGATACAAAATCTCTACTACAACAAGTCTGGGAAGTACAGTAAAATGACAGAGTAGGAAGGAGAACGGGTAGGCTGCAGACGCCGAGCAGCTACCTCACAAACTCTGAACAATGCTCCAAATGGGGTAGATCAACTACGCACTGCCCCGGTACCTGAATCTGCACACAAGGCGTAGGGAGTAACGTGAGTACGCCAACTCAGTAAATAACAACCATAACTAAAGACTTGAGTACAGTGAAGAGTATTTTTTAAAGATCATGTAAAAACCATGTAATAAGCAACAGTAGGAGTGATTAAACTCAAGTCAGGAATCTACATTCCAAATATTTCATAAAAACTCCATTTTTTCTCCGTTTAAACTCGTATAAAACATTATTTCAGCATTTATCAAAGAGGCTCAGTGTAAAGAAAAGTGAAAACATTAGTTTCATTAAAATATCAGCCATCCGGGCACAATGTCACTAACAAATAAAGCCTCTCGGGCAAGTCTCTCAGTCACTCGCGACTCCACTCCCATAAGTTAATGCTCACACTCAGCACTCTCACTCAACAGGTACCATATAACAATCGTTGCGGCGTGCAGCCCGATCCATAATAGTAACTCGTTGCGGCGTGCAGCCGTATCCATAATAGTATATGTTGCGGCGCGCAGCCCGATCCATATAATATCTGCTGCAGCGTGCATCCCGATCCATATAATATTTGATGCGGCGTGCAGGCCGATCCATATAATATCTGATGCGGCGTGCAGCCCGATCCATAACTATCCTCACAAACTCGGCTCTCGGCCTCACTCAGTCATCCTCACAAGCCACTCAGGCAACTCATCTCAACTCACGGGACTCAGCCCAAGGTATCCCTCAGTATTCTAAAACAATGTGATAACAGTGATAACACCAACAGGTATAAAGCATGACCGAGTTCATAAATTTACCATCGAAAATATAGTGTGAGAATAGTGGAAAAAACCCCTTAGAGTCTAAACAGGTCGGCACAAGGCCCCAAACATGGCATATAGCCCATAATAAGGTATAAATCCCTAAAATACAGGATATCATAAGGTTTCAAATCAAACACGCGGCTTAATAGTCGCTACGGGACGGACCAAGTCACATTCCCTATCGGTGCACGCCCACACGCTCGCCACTTAGCATGCGCGTCACCTCATTTATCAAAACAATACGAATTACCGGGGTTTTGTACCCTCAGGTCTAGAGTTACAATCTTTACTTACCTCAAATCGGCCCGAAAACTACTCTGTGATGCTCTTGCCTCTCGAATCGGCTCCCAAATGCTCTGAATCTATTCAAAACCAGATTAATAACATCAAAATATGCTAGGGAGTCGAAATCCATTCGAAAATCATCATAATTAGGCACAAATCCCGAAATTAGCCAAACACATCCTTTGTGTCCACGTCTTGGAATTCGATAAAAATTACATAACCGGAATCCTCGTCCTCCCACGAGTCTATACATACCAATAACATAAAAAAAACCGGACCACAATTGCCCCTTCAATTACTCAATTGAAGTCTCAAGTTTCCAACTCCTAACTCCAAATTTAAACACTGATTTTTCCCATAATTTCACCTTAAATCAGTCCAAAAATCACATAGAAACGAGTTTTAGGTTCAAATATCTTACCTCAACGAAGTTCTCTTGATTTCCTTCTTCAAAACCCTCTCTCAAAACTCAATCCCGGATGAAAATATTGAAGAAATGGCTCAAATTCGCGAAGGCTGGAATTTATACCCTTCTGTCCAGTGGTACCGCACCTGCGGTCCTTTCCGCGTACTTGTGGACCCGCTCCTGCGGTCCCAAGTGCGCACCAGCAGAAGTCACTTAATTGCCCAACCTCCGCACATGCGCTCAATTTTCCGCACCTGTGATTCCGCAGGTGCGGCCCAGCTTCCGCATTTGCGGTTCTTCACCAGGCCACCAAATTCCGCATCTACGACTAATGGTCCACTTTTGCAGGCTCGCACCTGCGGTCCCCTAGCCGCAGGGTGCGGAAACATCAGAAGCCTTCACACCAGCACCCTTTTCACTTTGCGAAATTCCTCGATGGCCATCCGAAAACACCCCGAGCCCCTCGAGACCCCAACCAAAAATACAAACAAGTCATAAATGATCACTCGGATTTAGTCGAGCTCTCGGAACACACAAAATAACATCGAAACTCTAATTCAACCCACGATTCAAGCCTAAGATTCCTAAAACTTCCGAAGATTACCAACGATGCCGAAACCAACCAAAACACGTCCGAATAACCTGAAAATTTGTGCACACGTCCAAAATGACACTACGAACCCGTTCCAACTTCCAGAATTCCATTCCGACCCCGATAGCCTATTTTTCGCTGCCGACCGGAAATCGCCAAAATCTCCATTTCGCCATTTCAAGCCTAATTCTACATCGAACATCAAAATCACATTCCGAACACACTCCTAAGTCCCAAATCACCTAACCAAGCTATCCGAGCCATAAAATCTATATTCCGAGGTCGTTTACCAATAAGTCAACTCCTAGTTGACTTTTCTAACCATAAAGCCAACTTAAGAGACTAAGTATCTAATCTCTCACCGTGACCACTCCGAACCCGAGCCAACCAACCCAACAGAACACACAAGATATGAACCACACAAAATGAAGCAGAAATAGGGAAAACGGGGCTAAACTCTCGGAACGACCGACCGGATCGTTACAAGGCGGATCCATGATTCAATATCTATGGGTTCATGTAACGACCTCGAGTAAATTTTTAATAGTAATTGGGTTTATATTCAAACATTTATGGATATTTAATAAATTTTTCAACACGTTTACATTATTTTGGACAAAATTTACTGAATTCATGTTAACCCGTAAGTCAGGAGGTGGATCCGGCCGTGGGTACTCCCAATAGAAAATTAAAATTAATCCGACGGCCTAGGGAAGCTAAGGAAATTTTATTTTGTGTATCACGTGACAAGCAATATTTATGTGAGGGCCTTATTACTTGACAGGTAAACTCATAGATCCCGTGTGCTTACGTTAAAGAGATAAAACTAATTATTAGACCGTATAAGATCAAAACTAAATTATTAAGTTGTAAGATCAAGGAAAAAGACAATTTGTATTATTTCTCGTTGTACGTTTGATATATAGTACTCCCTTTTCCATTTACTTATTGTGTTTCGCTTTCTCAGAGTCAATTTAACTTATTTTTAAAGCTAAATTGGATTTGATATCTCAATATTATAAAGTTAAAATTTAAATGTTTAAAAACTGTACAAAAAATTAGAGTTCGCAATTGTTCTTATTAATATGGTAAAAGTACATTTTAAAATGTTGATCAAAATTCATGTACTTTGAACCGAAAGAACCGAAAGGATTTAACTTCATATATTGACACTGTAAAAAATTGCTTTTGCAAAATCAGTAAAATTTATCATTTTATAGGAAATTATATTATTTGACTTATTCTCAGGTAGTAATTCTAATTATTATGGTAAATATACCTATCATAAAGTGTGTGTATGCCATGTAAATTGATATATTGTTGTCATGTTGTGTAGGTGATGAAAATATCAATTGGAGCAAAAATAATTGCTGAAAAGAGAAGTTATTGGAATGACAAGGCAAAATAATACTTACTATAGAAAAATTGAAAATATGACAAAAGAAGTATTCTATCAGATTATCATGACTCAACTTCAAAAGTACATGACTTTTAATGCAAAATCAACCTGGCAATCACTTCTAAACAACATTTGTCGACGTCTAATTTTAATTTCAATGCATCAAACAGTCTGTGATTTGAAATTTGCTACAGAAAGTTGCTGTGTATTTTTACCTAATTCGTAGTTAAGACACTATAGAATAGTGATAGGCTCAAAAAGTAGTTTAGAAATCCAATTTGTGATATGGGAATTTTGAATTCCATGCCCATATCTCCATGATACATGCAGTGTGATGCTCTTGAAAAATTTAATGCAATCCCAATAAATGCTTTGGAAAATACTAATAGCTCTACCATTGGTGTTTTGTTCATCCGTTCCCATGTCTCCTTTATCAAAATTCAAATTCCTTCTTTTGCCTCTTCTTAGGAAGCACCTTTTTTACCACAAAGAAGACTCCTAGATATGCTTTTACTATTTTATGACTTGCGAGGATGATTAGTTCGGGTTGAAATCAGAACGCTTGATTTCTTAGTTTGGCTTTAAAAGACTAAGTTTGACTTCGGTCAACATTTTTAGGACACAACCTCGGAATCGGGATTTGACGGTCCCAATAGGTTCGTATGATGATTTTGGACTTGGGCGTATGTTCGGGTCGGGTTTTGGAGAACCTTGGGGCGTTTCGGCGCTTAACAGTAAAAGTTGACAAATTGAAGGTGTGAACAACTAATTTTTGACCACACCCAAATTCTATATTATTTTGGTATAAATATTTCTTTTAGGTCTAATCTTAACACTTTAAATTTTTATCTTACTCTTAATAGGTTTTATTTAAGAAAATTAAAAACTACAAAAAATATTCACAAACTTAGAATATAAGATTTGTTCCTATGTTTAAATAGAAGAAAATTTATATATATATAAACTTGATTTCTTCTAATTTAAATGTAAGTTATAATAGTATTTTTCTTAGTATAATTTAAACTATAGTGTAAATATTGGATTTTCTTTAAATCTAAAAGTAAATTATATATATATATATATATATATAATACTAAAAAAGAAAAACAACACCCAACTTCCTCACTTTCCCACTTTTCTAGCGTATCTCCCCGTTCTTCACACCACTCACTTCCACTTTCCCTCTTTCTCCCACGATCAATACTATTTATTTGCATCCTCCATCCTCAACTCCTATACATGCTTATATAGTAACTTTTTTGGGAGAAAAAAAAAAAAAAAAAAAAAAAAAAAGTCAGAAAGAACAAAAAGAAGAAAGAAGTACGAGAAGAAAGGAAAAAAGGATTAGAAAGGAGACCAAAGAAAGAAAAAAAAAGAGTTTGAAGACGGAGTTCGAGGTTCCGTTCGCGATTTTGAGTTCGAGGTTCTAAAAGAAATTTGCATTGCTAGCGTTGGAAATCAATAGATTGTGACTGTGACTTTATTGTAAAAAGCTTCACAAAAAAGGTAAGGTAATATTTGAATTTTCATCATCAACATGAAAGATAGTTTCGTTGGTTCTGATAATTTTGACTTCATCTTTTATTTTCATTTCCGTATATTTGATTTATTTTGAATATTTTTTTTTTCCGAATTAGAGTGAAATGAATATTTACAAGTTGCATAACATGAACATTTAACATTACAATAAAAAATATAATAATCGCTAAATAAAATAATAATGTGTATATAATTTTTTCCTAAAACGAAACAAAAGAAAACTCAAAAGCAAAAACTTAATATAAAGAAACAAAAATGTTTTATTCTTATAATTACAAAAATAACAACAAATGAGTTGAGCGACTTTCATGTCTTTGTAGATTTTCAAATGTACTACAAAAAATGTGATAATAAAAGACTTGCCTACTTTCTTAACAATAAATTGCCGATTTTATTTTAGGAGTATAATTAGCCCATTTCTTATAACTAATTGATGTTAATATAATTTCAAGATTTATAGAATGATAATAATTTGGTAGTTGAAAATAGTTTTCACAAGTTAGTAATATAATTAGCCTTGTAAATAATCTTTAAATGGGAATCTTACACTCTTTCCTCGATCCTTACTCCATAAATCATGATCTCACCACAATCTCAAATTTGTTTAGAAAAATAACTCTAAAACACTAAAAAAACTTTAGATGTACTTTGAATATTAGCCCATGTGTTCATACCCGAACCTTGGATTGATATGCTTAAATAATAAAAGGATCATGTGCGCATTCCGCGTCTCGATACCTTTAGATTTAAAATAATTATGTTATAACCATGTGTACATTCCGTACCTTGGTTTAACATTTAATTTCAAAGAAGTACATTGTGTGTGTTCTGCATCTTGATGAACACAATTAATAAAATATAATAATTAATTAAGCGGTAATAAATAAGTCATAATCAATAAAATACAAAAATAGCTAGAAATTGATTTAAGCCTTACATTAGTCAATAAAGTGACTGTGCTAGAACCACGGGACTCTAGGGATGCCTTACACCTTCCCCTCGGTCAACAGAATTCCTTACTCAGTCTTCTGTTTCCGTAGACCATGAATTAGGAGTCAAATCTTCCTTTTGATAAGGGATCTACTAAAAGGTGACTTGGAACACCAAAACTCAATTCCAAGTGGCGACTCTAAATAATAAATAATTCATTTTCAAAACGTCACTTCAATTGGAAAAACTCTTTTAACTCAACCTTGTAATAGGGTTGTGAGGCAAAAAGAGGTGTGACAGAAGGTTTTAAAGTTATTTAAATTTGGTTTGGAGTAAATTTTCGAGTAATCGAGGTCCGTTTGAAATTTCGAGCCTAGGAATAATTTCGTATGGTAACAATTAACAATAAAATCAGTTAAGAAAATATTAAATGTACGAATATATTATAAAAATAATAAATAAAATAATATTAAATTAGTTATAAATAAAATACCTAGGTAAAAATATATTATATAGTATATAATATATACATAATATGAAGATTTATATAATATCAAGGACATAATAGACTATTCAAGTAAATATATCATAAAATCTGGCAAATGTGACTTTTGTGATAACTAGAGCAAGGTAAAATGATTTTTGCGTAAAAAAAATAGTGACTTTTGAGTAATGAACACAAAGTTAAATGATTTTTACGTAACAAAAAAAATAATTTTTGGGTAAAAAGTGATCAATTAACTCTAGAATGTATATAAGATCGGATCTAAGACGTACCTGGTGAAGAGAGTTGTTTTGGGTTGAGGAAAATGTGAGTTTTGAAAGGAAATTTCTAAATTGAAGAATCATGATTTGAGGGACCAAATGATATCGGAATTTTATAAATTTTGTATGGTTGAACTCGTATCGGAATGGGTAATCGGATTTTATAAAATTTGTCGGGTTCCGAGGTGCGGGGCCGGGGGTCGACTTTTGGTTCTATTTTTATAATTTTGTAAAGATTGAAACTTTATTATTCAGAATAGTTCCTTATACATTTTATGTGCATTTTGAAGTCGTTTTAGTTGATTTTGAGCCGTCCAGAGGTTTTTTCGCCCGAGAAGTTCACATTTGAGTACCAGGTTGTCTTCTTTGAGGTAAATATCTTGCATAACCTTGTGTGGGGGAACTACCCCTTAGGATTGAGTCTTCTTTGTTGGTTATAGCCCGTGTGTGCGAGGTGACGAGTGCGTACACGGACTTATTTGCGAATAGGTTGGCCTTTTAGAATCCGTAGATTCTTGTATTACTTGTGTATGAATTGTAATTGTTACATTTGAGTCCTTAATTTCTAATTTCATCCTTTCCTGCTTAAATTAGAATTTCTTGCTTTTGGATTCCTTCGTTGACTATTTGATCTTAATTGACTTAACTGATTATTTTACCTCTCATATCATCATGCTATATTTTCTTCTACATTGCCTAATTGACTATAATTAGTGTCATCTAGGCGTATAGTTGTTTAGCCGTAGTTGGAACATTTATTCGTTGGTGTCAAGCATGGCCGTGAGTCTTACATTGTGATTTATATAATTTTTTCCTTAAGTGCCACTTAGGTCCAGTTGATACATTTATGCTGTAGATATTTTCTTGATGTTTCCTATTACTGGGTCTTTGTTTAAGCTGAGTTTTATTCCGTGAAGTTATCTGTTTAGGTGAGATTGGTTATAGTGGTTTCTGTTATTATTCATGTTGTTGATGATGTTGTTTGCCTTGTTGACTCCCTTGCCGGGATGGTATGATTTTTATTACTGTTTATGTTGTTAATGATATTGTTTGAATTGTTGACTCTCTTGCCGGGATGTTGTGATTTATGGTTCATATTGTTGATTTTCCTTGCCAAACTGTTGTTCTTGATATTGTTTGGGTGAGGAAGAGTGTAAAGCACGAAGGGTGATGACGTGTACTATTTATTGTGAGTATGAGAGTGTAAAGCACGAAGAGTGATGTCGTGCCATGATATGATATTAAAAGCACGAAGGGTGATGTCGTGCACTTGTTTTGGTGAGGATGAGAGTAAAAGCACGAAGGGTGACGTCGTGCACTTGTTTTGGTGAGGATGAGAGTAAAAGCACGAAGGGTGATGAAGTGCACTTGTTTGGGTGAGGATGAGAGTAAAAGCACGAAGGGTGATGTCGTGCACTTGTCTTTGCATTATTATTTCTGTTGTTCCTGTTTGATCTTTACTGCACTTGTTTAAGTGTTAATATTCTGTTGTTTTAATTTGGATATTCATACTGATCTCTTACTGCATTATTGACAAGACTTGATAGTCCTCCTGTACTGCATGACAATTTCTGAGTTACGGACTGAGTTCCGGTGGATTTATCTTGAGGAGATTATGATCAAGTAATGGATTCGAAGGAGACTATGTCTGAGGGACTTTGATTTCGAAGGTATATTTGAAAAGCATTTTTCTTGCATAAAGTGATATTTGAAAGTCATTTACTGGGAAAGTATATTCGGAAGTTACGTATTTTGAAAGAAACTATGTTCAAAGTATTTCTCTTTATTAAAGATACATATATATACATTTAGAGAAAGTATGTTTCAAAGGAGATCTTTCTATACTGAAATGATTATATCTTCAAAAGTTTTCGATATGAACTGCTGTTTAAACGTTCCACCAGTTATTGATTTTAGTGGCTAAGGCCCGATGTGAACAAACTGACGCAGAGTCGAGTTACTAGTGTTTTCTAATGTGTTGTGGTTTTCTTCCGGTTTGGCTTGCTTTGCGGTTCATCTTTCTGTGTATTTTTATGTCGTTCTGTTGGTTAATTTCTGTAATTTTCTTCCGCATTATATTGTCATTGTTGTAAATTATACCCTAAAGTCTTAGATAGATGTAGTGTTCGGTTATTTCTATATTCATGTCAGTTTATTTTGTTAGACCAGTGGTGTCTTGACTAGTCCTCGTCACTACTTCATCGAGGTTAGTCTTGATACTTATTGGGCACCGCTGTGGTGTGCTCATACTACACTTCTGCACATTTTTGTGTGCAGAACCAGGTGATTATTGTTAGTAGTTGCGTGGATCATTGAAGGGGAGACTCAAGGTAACCTGCTGATACGTTCGCAGGCTTCAGAGTCACCTTCTTTTTGTATTTATTATTCATACCTTGTTGTATTCATTCCGAACGGTGGTAATTAGAGATTTTAGAATAAATTCGTAGAGCTTATGACTTGTATTACCGGTTTTGGGAAGATTTGTAAATTCTGTCAAGATTTCTATATCGAGACTGTTAGTTTTCCTTTTATTATTGTTGATATTCAGTAATTGTTAGGCTTACCTAGTCCCTAAGGCTAGGTTCCATCACGATACCCAACGGAGGGAAATTCGGGTCGTGACAATAAGACCCTGTTGTATCATGTAATTTGAAGGTCATTTTCAGTAATAACAATTTCTAGATTCTTTCTCTATATCCCTTATTTTCTTTTCTATTATTTTTTAAGTTATACAACATGTTATATATTAATATGATTCTGATTTTTCAAAGTTGAATTTGATTTTCTACTTCAAATATGTGTTTTACAATTTTATTTTAGTTATAACACATTATCTATTTTATATAAAAAGCACGAAGGCCCTTAGCGAAATGTTGTTCGCCTTTTCTACCCTTTAAAGATAGCTTTTACATTAGACAAAGATATAATTTAATTATTCTCCTAATATATAGAATTTAAAAATCAAATAAAATTTTGATTATTAAATCTTTCCTTATTTAAAATACTCATAATATTTAGAACTATTGAAATTTACTATAAATAAATAACTTTGACTTTTCTAGACCCTTTAATCTATTAAAAACGTACTCCTAAATTTAGGGGGAAAACATAATTTGAAATAAACTATAATTCCTTCAAAATGCATGAGAAAGAAATTGTATCTGCTTTTACCTTTGAAACATGTTCGTTTCTAACAACCAAGTGGTAGTCAAGAGCCTCTAACAATATTTTTAATTAATTTGATTCCTTAGAAATAGTTTTTCTAGAAAACAAGTGTCCTAAATATAATTAAAAAAGAGAATTATCTTTTCAAGAAGGAACAAAGTTTTCTTTAGAGTATTTAGCAATTCATAATTTATTAAAAAAGAAATATAAAATGGATTATGAAATACACTTTGATTTACATGGTTAAAAGAAAAATAGAAGTTCGTAAGTTATAATGTAAATAAAAGAAAAGGTAAAATGATACCCTAAAATTCCTACCATAAATAAATGAGAAAAATAGTTTTCAAGAAGGAACCAAATTGTCATTAAAAGTTAAATAAAGGAGGAAATATCTTTACGAGAAGGAATCAATTATTTGCATTTCCAATTTTTTTGGCAACTTTGCTACTTATCAAACAAAAACTTATAAATTGTTTATTTACCTTTTTAATTACTCCTAACATTTTTATTTTTAAGAATGTTATGTATTTATATTGAACGTATAATTTAATTTTTTTTGGGAGGAAAGTGCCAAGTTCATATAGTTCAATGTAAGACCATCCTTGCTTCTTTATAAAATTACAGTTAATGTGTCTTTGTCTCCAAAAGTAAACATATTATAATACAAACAATTATGTATGGATGAACATACTTTTTTGTAAAGTTGATAGATCATATTATCCTTCAATGATGTACTATTTCTTCAAAACATTATACACACAAAAATTATAAAATTATTTAATAATGAATAATAGATAAAACTATAACATATTTATGGTTCCGTATATAATTGTGATATCCTCTTTATTTTTCATTTTTTTAGAATAATACAAGCATGTTACATTCAACTTTATCTTTTAAGTTGTTTCCTAAAAAAAAGTTTACAGGTTAAGACTTACTTACATATACTGCCGTGAGTAATGCTAATACAAGTTAACATATTGGGCTTATTCTGAGCTTTTAAACTAAATACAAAACCCATGTATCGAAATTCAATGAGACATATCAGGACTTTGCAACGTGACACTTCTTTTCTTATAGAAATAATTAAACTAATTAACATTCATATTTTCAGTAGGTTAACTATTGCATTTAGTGTAGATTCTGTATCAAGATATTTTTAATAGTATTTATGTGATTTTTATAAAGATTTTGATCATAATATGGGTACACGCGCACGTGCATACCCCAAGAGTAGTATATATAGCACGTGCATATCCCAAGAGTAGTATATATATATATATAT
>ML279834.1:0-24941 GCA_005239495.1 Nicotiana undulata | reverse complement strand
GATACAATATTAAATCTCCTACTACAACCGACTAGACTCAATACATCAACGATGAAACTGGTTTTTCTATCTGAACTGTAGCCTTTGTATCGCACACTGAATCTGCTTGCAAAATAACTGGGAATTTTGCTTTCATATCTTGATTCACTTCAGTACTTGTGCATCCACGAATTTCAGCAATAATACTTTAAGTATTTATAGAGTCAGTTGTCGAGTACATGGTTCAATTCTGATCCAACTCTACCTGGGTATACTAGTTCGACTATGACTCAACTTCCTTCTCTATTTCTGTCCTTGTTGAAATCAACTTCAATCTTCTTTATCAGTTTGCAACCTTTTCGTATTAGGAGAATCCTTTTAGCTCTTTGATACTCAGCAATCACTGATATCTCCTATGCATGAACAATTCTTGTGCCAACTGTTCCGTTCAGATGTGTGTGCTTTGATGGACCTGGTTCAAGTTGTCAATATTCAAAACCCATTCAGTGACATGGGCCAATAGAGCACAAGGCACTTTAGGCTTTGAAGAAGTTGAATTTGGATTGGGACACTGGTGCAAATCTTCGTGTTGATCACCTTAATGAGCTTGATGAGTTTAGATTTCATGCATATGCAAGTTCTTCTTTGTATAAGGAGAAAATGAAGTATTTGCATGACAAGTATGCTAAGGACTGGGAATTCAAAGTGGGCGACTTGGTTTTACTCTTCAACTCAAGACTTCGTCTCTTTCCGGGCAAACTCAAATCAAAGTGGAGTGATCCATTCGAGGTGGTGTTGGTTACACCCTTTGGTGCCCTTGATCTAAAGAACAAGAACGGTGAAATTTTTCATGTGAATGGGAATCGGGTCAAACACTACTTGGGGAAATTTGAAGATAGCCACGTGGTGGCTTTGTTGAAATTCACTTGATCATGGTAACTTGCGTCGTGTCACGACGTTAAATCAGGCGCTTCTTGGGAGGCAACCCAAGTGTTTTCTTTTCTTTCTTTTTGTTTCTTCTTGTTAGAATAGATTTTTCTTGAACCAACCTGTTTGTGAAGTTGGTGTAGGATTTGGTGGATGCAGTGCAAGAACACAGTCTGGAAAATGGGCTAAGTGGTACAAAACCGTTGCCGCGGCAAAATTCTGCGCTCAGCGATTACAATTCCGCTGCAGCGTAAAAAGTTTCGCGGACGCGGACATGATGAACCCATGAACGAAATCTCTGAACTTTACCTCCGCTGCAGCGAACAGAATTCCGCTGACAGCGGTTGGATTTCGTTGTAGCGTCAAAATTCCGCTGACGACGGAGAACTTTCAGGCCCAGTTCTTCAAAATGGAAAAAAGCGCGGTCAGCGGTAAAATTCCTTTGCCGCGCTTGGTAAGTTGGTGGCCCCCCCAATTTTTCAAGTATAAATATAAAGGGCCCCCCTTCTTTTACCCTTTTTCACCCATTTGCCTCTCATAGCTATTTTTACTATTCACAATCCCTGCACTTTACATATGAGCTTTAAAATTTTAACAAGTTAGCATCCTACATCATCATCTAACAGTGGTATGTTCATAATCTTTGATTTTAATTGTAGATCCTTTTCATCTTTTTGTTTGTTTTTCATAATTTTCTTGTCTAAATCAAAGTTATTGGAGACCTAATTCTTGAGCATGATTCACCAAAGGGTTATAATCAATGGGGTAGTGATTTATTGTTGCCTAGGGGGATATAGGGTTCTAGTTTCATGTATTTCAAGCCTAAATTTGTGAGAATGGTGAAACCCTAGTTTTGAAAAACTTATGTCAGTGCGCTTGAACTTTGAATTCCGCTGTAGCGGACCAAATGACAACGGAATAATCTGAGACCAACTTTGTTGAATGTTAAACTCCGCTGCAGCGACCAAAAATCCGCTGATAGCGGTGTTATTTCGTTGCAACAAACACTTTTTCGTTGACAACGATTTGCAACTTTGATAACTAGTGATTTGTGCTTATTATTTACTCCTGTTTTCTTAGGTTTCTAATAGAATTTGACTAAAATACTCCCACAATTTGATGCAAGTTGTTTAAATTGCAGGAATTGAGTTGAATTGTGAATATTGGCCTAAAATGACTCAAAAAAGAGCAGAAACTTGCATTGTCCCAGTACCCAGCAGAAGCGTTGTCCACGCCAATATTCCACTGCAGTGGTTGTCACTTCGTTGTAGCGAAATTCCAATCGCTTCCCCGTTGCCAACTTCAGAGAACAGGTTTTTGAGGCAACTCCTACCGCTGACCGCGTTACTATTTCGCTGCAGCATTTTCTCTACCGTTGCAGCATTCAAAATTACGCTGGAAGCGTTTTCCAAACTTCAGAGAGTCAGCATAATTGAGTTTTCACACTAACGCGGTCAGCGGCATTTTTCTGCTGCCGCGTTTCATAGACCGTTGGGGTGCTACAGTATTCTGCTGGGAGTGGAATGGAGATTCAGAGAATGTTCAAAGTCCAAGAACGTTGTAGCGGTCATTATTCCGCTGTAGCGGACGCCAATCCGTCGCAGCGCTCAAAATTACGTTGGGAGCGAAATCTCTGTAGGGGAAATTTTGTCCAGTATTTTCGGCCTAGTATAAATACATCTTTTTCTCATTTTTTAGGGAATCCGTTGTTAGAGTGAGCACGTGAATAGTAGTTTTATTCCATTTTGAGCAATTTTAGCTTAGTTCTTACAATATTGCTTAGATTTCCCTCCTGTAATTTACATTTATGAGTTCCATTTCATCATTTATCTTAGTTTCTTCTTCAAATATGAGTAGCTAGACCCTTAAGCTAGGGTTGTGACCCAACCCTAGTGTGGGTAACTAATGGGTCTTTCATTTTAGGATAAATTTGTGATTGGGTGTTTGATTTTTAGTCTAATTTATGCTTAATTCTCAGATTTAGTGGTTGCAAACACTATTTCATGCCTTTATGATTAGGGTTATTCTTCAGAGAGATGACCCAAGCCTAGGTAATCAGGATAACAAGGAATTGGGGTGAACTCAAGAGATTGATATCCCCAATAAAAGGGTGGATACCAGAGATAGTTACACCCGACTTGAGCCACTTCATTTGATTTGTTGGCACCCGATTGTGCTTGAGAAAGCCAATTCGGGCAAAGTCACCCAAATTACCGAGAGGTATTGGGTGAGAAATTTAGTACGAGGTTATGTTATTCACCCACAATTCACAAGATTATCCTCGATTTTAGACCCCATTAGTCACTCGCCTAGGAGTAAGTTGCAATCCTAGTGCTTTTTATCACTTGAGAAAAATTCACAAAAAGATCATAGTTAACTAGATAATAGTCTATAAACTTTAGTATAATTACAAAACCCCTTATGATGGGAAGTGCAATTAAGAACTTGAAACACCACTAGGTTAAGTAGAACTTCAATCCCCACATACATAACTCCTAGTGGGTATCGATCCCGACCCGTTCGGGTAAAAGCTGCTTCGACCCCTTCCTTGCTACTTATTAGTGGTATAGGTGGGCGCCGATCAAACTTCAGAGAATGGGGTAGTCTGATTCCTCTACTTCCGCTGCAGCGGCCAGTTTTCCGCTGACAACAGTGGCCCTTCCGCTGCAGCGGTTACTTTTCTGCTGACAGCGAATCTCTTTTTTTAGCATTGTTTTGATTCTATGCAACACTTATGTATGTGCTTTCATTGGGTACTTATATACCATGTTTTAACAACCTTCATTGACATGTTTGCAGACAATGGTTAGATCACGAGTTGGCTTAGAAAAGCAACCCGGGATGGGTGATTCTTCTAGGGGTCGTGGCAACGGAAAAAAACAAGCAGTACCCCTAGGCCCGACAAAGGCTATTGGCAAGAAGCAAACACAAAAAAGGACAACTCCTGACACATCGGAATCCAGTGAATATGTCCCCTCCCGGGAGGCTTCATAGGGGAACAATGGTGCAGCTTTGGAAAAGGCCTTGTCCCAACCTAGGCGGCTTGTCAACGAGCCTACTACCTCAGCTTCTTCTGACAGCCTGGGTATATCTAGTGAATCCTCACCCCCTAAGGACACCGGTGCATCAACTCAGTCTACCGCACCTGCCTCTATCAACCTTGACAAATTTGATGATACACCAGATGATGGAAGGGGTGGTGACACCCAAGTATAGGCAGGGGGATTACTCCGGACCAGAAATCCATCAGTGTGGAAGGATTGATTTGTCTCTGAACTGGCCTATCACAAATTTAGAGAGCGGTGGACTCAGAGCTCACTTGTTCCGGAGAGGCCATTCATTGATAGGGATCTTCTACCCCACAACCCGAATGTGATAATTTGAAGAAAGGGCGTGGTGGAAGTTCTTCTCTAGCACCGTCGAGGATGTAAATGAATATGTAGTGAAAGAGTTCTATGCCAATGTCGCCCACACCAAAAGGGGAACATGTCTGACTCAGGTTCGGAACAAGAAGGTTTTGTACAGTGGTAGTGCATTCAACGACTATGCTGGTTTGATAATGAATATGAGGCTCGCTACCAGGAGAAAGTGAACTCGGGGGATTTGTCTCGTCCATGGCTGGCTTCGGTTATTGCTATCCCTGGGATTACTCCGGCATGGTTGACTCTAGGGGCCATTATTTACAGGAACACACTCAGGTTTGAAGCTAAGGGTTGGGCGATATTTGTGTCTAGCCGGATAGACCCCATCTTGCACGACAGTGACATGCCCCTCTCACGTGTCCTTATTGTGGAAGCAATTATGGATGGCATCCCGATCAATGTCAGGAATATCATGGCTAGGGTGATTGACAGGATAGTCCAGAAGCATGAGAGCTCTTATCTCTTTCCCAACTTCCTCACTATGTACTTTAAGGACATGGGAGTTGAGGGAAGGGACTTTGATGTCACGGTGAAGCCAAAGTCAGCATTCTCCTGGTACAGTCTGAAAGGTTCCGACAACCCCAAAGCCAAAGGCAAAGCCACCACCTCTACTGCTCCTGGTACTTCTACTATTGCTGAGCCTTCCGCTGCTGCCGAGGGTTCCACTATTTCTGAAGGTCCCACTGTTGCTGCCATCCCGGAGTCTTCATATGGTCCTTCCGTTGCCATTTCAGTCTCAGTGCCTACATCTTCCACTTACCCTCAGACTGCTTTAAGGGTTTCTCAGACACTAGCAACTAGCTGCAGGTAGCTTCTTCTAAGCTCACTGATCTTTCTACTACTGTTGTAGCTCAGTCATCTCCAACACAGATTCAGTTGCCTCCAACACTAGAGGAGACCTTGAGGAGCCTGGTTGATAACCAGAAGAAGATTATGGATACCCTGGACAAGCATGGGAAGTAGATTCATTCTTTGGGAAAATCTATGAAGAAAATGAAGAAGAGTCAGGACGACATGAAGAAGAGTCAAGTGGAGATTCAGAAGACTCATGATGATTTGAAGAATGAGGTCGCGAAGCTCACAGCGGCGGGGGACACCCCCCTTAATTTATTGATAGGAGAGCCCGCACCTACTGATCAGGCTGCACAGATAAAGGAGCAGGAGTTTACCTCAGCTCCAGTTCGCAGAGGAGTCATCCCGTAGACTGATGACATGGAGATCTAGCTTGAGGATCCAACGGGTGAGGCCTCCTCACTGCCACAGGACCCTGCACTAGCCACTGCCACTGAGCCTTCTTCTACAGCTGACCCGGACCCCATGCAGACTGAGGCATCCTATGGAGTTCTATTTTACTCTCTCACCCCTTTCCCTTTTCTATATTTTTGTGCATTTAGCATTGAGGACAATGATAATCCTTATTGGAGGGGGTGGCCTCTATTTGGTGATTCGGACAATTTGACATATTTTGGGTTGTAATAACTTCTGATACTATTTTTCATTTCTTTATTTGCATTTCCGTACTTTCGGTTTGTTTTACCTTTGGTATGTATATATTCAGTTTCCTTTATTATGTATATATTCATTCCCCTTTTGATGTATATTTGTCTTAATCCCCTATTGTACATATTCATTTTTACTTTTCGTATTTTGACTTTATAATTTCTTTAGTATTTTCCTTTATAGTTTAGCTTCTTATTTCGTTTAGTAGCTTCTTTTTGAATTTATAGCTTCTTCTTTACTTTTTTCGGTACCAATAAGCCCTTGGTTTTCTTAAGGCCATGGTTCTTTCCAATGGTGGAAATTGTGTGAACCGGGTATCTCTTCCCTACGACAGACGGTGTGACGACCTTCTTAAAGGATTGAGTTCGTTTTTCGTTTTCTTTTTCTTTTTCTTTTTCTTTGTTTTGGTAGTATTGAATAAATGTGACTCGAACAAGCTTCACTTGGCACCAGCATACTTACCTTTGACCTCATGGTTAGAGACAAGTTACAGACGAGTCTAGTTCTAATTGTGATCCTTAGAGTCTTGAGTTGACTAAAACTGTCGTCAAGTGGTGTTTATAGCCATATGCGAGTCTTAAATCTAAACCGAGTTTGTTGTGGTCCCTCGACTCTATACTCTTTAAAGATCCTAAGGTTTGAGAGGTGAGGTTTGAATTGCTTATCCCGAGTGTCGTGCCTGAAAGTCTAGAAATTGCCCCAAGTGTTTTTCTAGGCAAAACCTTAAGTTAGCTCGACTTCTAAAATGATCATAGGCTCTCCTTGATTCCCTGTGAAATTAAAGACTTCCATAGCCTACCATGATAGTATCCTTAGTCAACCCCTTTTGAGACTAAGCCTATTTGTTCAAAAACCACGTTGAAAACCTTCATCCGTTCTCTAGTGACCCTCTCTTGGCACCCATTCTTTCCTTGAGCACTCATGATGAACAATAGTCGAAATCATAAGTTTGGGGGAGAGACGAGGAAATTCAAAGTGATGAAAGGAATAGCCGTAAAAAGAAAGGCCAAATGAAAGGATGAAAAGCAAAACAAGTCAAAAAGAAAAGTAAAGGTTGAAAGGATTCAATAAAACAAAGTTGAAAAGGCTTGGAATGATGAAAAAGGAGAAAAGTGAGCCTCAAGTAAAAGAAAGAGCGACAATGAGTCTCTCTAAGTTCCCCAAGGAAGAGAAAATGACTCAAAGAGTCAAGAAAAACATGAGCTAAAATGTGAAAATGGAGTGCTTAAGGAGAGATGTTCTATCGTAGTTCATCATGTCCAAATTTGATCCAAAAAGCCTTCATTACATCCCGTTAAAGCTATATAGGATCTCAAGTTGAGTGAGCTTACATTAGTGGTGATTTACACAAGGTGAAAGCCTATGGGACTTAAAGTCGTACTTGTGGCATTCTTTTGAGAGTGAAGAGCGCACCTCTTGATAATCCCAATTGTGAGAGTACATTCTATATGGCGAGATGAGCTCATGGAGAGTAGAGGAGAAAGAGTCTGGGATCCACAACGATTTAGGTGAAAGAAAGAAGCTCTTTGATGAATTAAGTCAACTCTTGAAGCTTTGGTGTCACAATAGACCTAGTGAACTAAGAAAGTCATTGCATAATGTTGTCAATAATGCATTTGTGTTGAGGGTAATTGCTAGTCCCAATTGAAGCTTGATGCAGTCATATTTGAATAACTGAAATACCTTTTCTTTTTCTTACGGAGGTGAGAGTTATCTTGTTTGCTTGAGGACAAGCAAATACTTAAGTTTGGGGGAGTTGATAACTAGGGATTTGCACCTATTATTTACTCTATTTTTCTTAGGTTTTGAGGCAAAATTGCATTAAGATACTCCCGAAATCTAATGCAAGGTGTTTAAATTGCAGGATTTGAGTTATATTGAAGAGAATGACTAAAGATAACTCAAACAGGAGCAAAACTTGCACAACCCAGAAACCCAGTAAAAGCGTTGCGAGCGCTATTATTCCGCTGCAGCGGAAGCCACTTCATTGTAGCGGAATTTTGTTCGTTGCCCCGGTCCAAACTTTAGATAGTTGTGTTTTTGGGATGCTTCTAAACCGTTGTCCATGCCATTATTCCGTTGCAGTGTTGTCCTCGCCACTACAGTGTTCAATAATCCGTTGGGAGCGGAATTCAAAGATCAAAGAGTTGCCAATATGAGTCCTGCACAATAGCACGATCAACAGTGAAATTCTGTTGTCGCGCTTTCATGTTCCGCTGTAGCGTTTCAGCTTTCCGCTGCGAGCAGAATGAAAGTTCAGAGAGACAACTGATTCAGAAACACGATTCGCGCTCATTATTTCGCAGCCGCGGTAGTCATTTCGTTAGGGCGTTTAGAATTCCGCTGGGAGCGGAATCTCTGTAGGAGCAATTTTGTCCAGTATTTTCAGCCTTGTATAAATACTACTTTTTCTCATTTTTAGGGCATCTGACATTTTAGGGAGCTCGTGAATAGTGTACGTTTTTTGTTTTGAGTAATTTTAGCTTAGATTCTACCATTATTCTTAGATTTTATCCTTATAATCAACATCTATGGGTTTAATTTCATCTTTTATCTTAATTTCTTCCATGAAAATGAGTAGCTAGACCCTCAAGCTAGGGTTGTGACCCAACCCTAGTGTGGGTAACTAATGTGTCTTCTATTTTAGGATGAATTTGTGATTGGGTGTGTGACTTTTAGTCTATTTCATGCTAAATTCACTGAATTAGTGGTTGCAAACATTAATTCATGCCTTTTTGACTAGGGTTATTATTGAGAAAGATGACACAAGTCTAGGTAAATAGGATAACAAGGAATTGGAGTGAACTCAAGAGATTGATAGCCCCAACTAAAGGGTAGAGACTAGAGATAGTGATATCCGACTTGAGCCATTTCATTTGCTTTGTTGAAACACCCAATTGGTCTTGAGAAAGCCAATTCGGGCAAAGTCACCCAAATTACTGAGAGGTATTGGGTGAGTAATTTAGTATGAGGTTATGTCATGTGCCCATAATTCACAAGTCTATCTTAGATTTTAGACCCCGTTAGATACTCACCTAGGAGTAAGTTGCAATCCTAGTGCCTTTAAACATTTGATAAAAATCCCACAAAAACATTGTAGTTAGTTTAACAAATAGTGATCTCTAGATTCAAACTTAGTATAGATACAAAACCATCCATGTTTAGAAGAGAAATTAAGAACAAGAAACACTACTAAATCAAATAGAAACTTGACACCCATTACATAACTCCCTGTGGATATCGATTCCGACCCTGTCGGGTAAAAGCTGCTTCGACCTTGCCTTGCTACTTAATAGTGGTATAGGTGGGCGTAGATCATTTGTCAGTGCGTCCATCACCAGAGCAAATAAGAACGGGCTGAGTGCAGATCCTCGGTGTAACCCCATAACCACCGGAAAAGGCTCTGGGTCACCTTCCACAGTTCTAACCCGAGTCATAGCTCCATCATACATATCCTTTATCGTCCTAATGTAAGCCACCACATACCTTTCACCTCCAGACACCTCTAAAGGACGTCCCTAGGTACCTTGTCATATGAATTCTCTAGGTCAATAAACACCATATGCAAATCCCTTTTCCTATCCATGTATAGTTCCACCAACCTCCTGATAAGGTGGATATATTCTGTAGTAGAACGGCCCAGAATGAACCCGAACTGGTTTTCTGATATAGACACCTCCCTCCTTATCCTCCCTTCTTGATACCCATATAGTTGTTACAATTCTAGATATCCCCCTTGTTCTTATACATCGGAGCCATTGTACTTCACTGCCACTCATCAGGCATCCTCTTTGTCCTGAAGATAACATTAAACAACCCAGTCAGCCACTCCAAACCTGATCTAACCGCATATCTCCAAAACTCTACTGGAATCTCGTCCGGTCTGGTTGTTTTGCCCCGACTCATCTTATCCATCGCACCCACGACCTCCTCAACCTTAATGTGCCTACAATACCTAAAGTCTCGGTGACTCTCGGAGTGCCCCGATTTCCCTAACACGATGTTTCCATCCCCGTCTTCATTCGGAAGTTTATGAAAGTATGATTGCCATCTTTGCCTAATCTGGTCCTCTTCTATCAATACTATACCATCGTCGTCTTTGATGCACCTCACTTGATCTAGGTCGCGATCCTTCTTTTCTCTCGCTTTGGCCAACTGAAATAACTTCTTGTCCCACATTTACCCCCAAGTTCCTCATAAAGCCGACCAAAAGCAGCAGTCTTAGCCTTTGTGACCGCTAAGTTTGCCTCTTTCCAAGCTTCCTTATATGTTTCTCTGTTCGCTCTCTTCTGATACTCATTAGTGCTCTATACTAACTTAATGTAAGCCGCTTTTGTGGCTTCCACTTTACCTTGGACCGCGTCATTTCACCACCAGTCGCCTCGGTGCCCCCCAGCGTAACCTTTTGAAACTCCCAACACCTCTCTTGTTGCCTCCCTTATATAGTCCGTCGTCGCCATCCACATAACGCTAGCGTCCCCACCACTCTTCCAGGCACCCATATTCGTCAGTCTCCTCTCCAACTCCTGTGCATTATCCTTAGACAAAGCTCCCCACCCGATCCTCGCCTGACCCCGTATAAACCTCTTCTTACTCTTCATCAAGATACCTACGTCCATCACTAGGATCCTATGCTGAGTTGCGAGGTTCTCACTCGGGATCACCTTGCAATCCTTGCACAACCCCCTATCACACCTCCTGAGGAAGAGATAGTCAATTTGAATCTTAGCCACCATACTCCGGAAAGTAACCAAATGTTCCTCCCTCTTCAGAAACATAGAGTTCACAATCACCAACTCAAAAACTATAACGAAATCCAACAGTGAGGTACCACCCCTGTTCCTATCACCAAAGCCGAAGCCACCGTGCACCTCACCATAGCCACCAACAGATGACCCAATATGACCATTGGAATCCCATCCTATGTATAGCTTATCCGTAAGAGGAATACCCTGCACCACCTCATTCAGCACCTCCAAGAAGCACTTTAACATCCTTGTCCAAGCCCGTTTGCGGTGCGTAAGTGATAATAGGCTAAAATTGCATAGTTTAGAGCATATTTACACTCCAACTTAATGATGCTTCACTGTCTTAAGTGTGTTAAATGATGATAAATTGGCTCTAATGGTAATTTTGTGTTTCACAGGAGTACAATAAGCTATTGAGGACTTATGACAGTGATCCGGGCGAATTTGAAGAGTAACAGGCCATGGGGTAATTTCGGGGTTAATTGAAGGCTGGAAAGTCAGCGAGGCAGTAGGAAAGCCCACTAGCGCGGGCTGTAGCGCGCCCACGCTAGTTCAGCATACTGAGGCAGTGAATAACCCCGCTAGCGCAGGCTGTAGCACAACCTTAGTGCGCCCGCGCTAGTCCAGATCTCCGAAGACAGTGTATAACCCAACTAGAGCGGGCATTAGCGCGTGACTAGCGCGCCCGCGCTAGTCCAGACGCGGAAAATATAAGCTGGAGGGTGTTTATGGAATTTCAAGGCCAATCCACACAAACTATAAAAGTCTCAATTCGTCCAAGAGAGGAGTTTATCAAGGTTTAGAGTTAGAACAAGAAAAGCAAGGGCAAGAGGCAAGGAGGCAATTTGGGACATCAATCCATATCTCCTTCTTTTGTGCTTTTACCTTTGCTTATGAATTCTTTTGTAGTTTTTAGCATTATTATGAGTAGCTAACTTTTCTAATATAAGGTTTTTGTGGAAACCGTTGGGGATGAACTTGTTGAGATGTTAATATAGTTTTGTTTGGCTGTTAATCTCTATTTGTTCAACTACGTTCTTGTTGTAGTTGATTGAAGGGCCCTCAATTAGTTGTTCCTATTTATTATGTATCTACTTGAGAGAGAGTGCATATTTAGTTAGTTTTTTGAACAACATCATTTCCGGAGTATAGGCGAGAANAGAGATTTATGATAACTAGAGTGTTCATGATTGATAAAGACAACTAAATCAAAACTATAGGAAGTATACAAGAAGGAATTTCACCAACGGGGGAAACCATAACCTTAGACCTTTATTGCAATTGTTTAAACCTTATTGTTAGTTAATCTTTAGTTTATTATTTCTGTTCAGCTGTAGTAGTAGAAACAACACAAAGTGATATTCATAACTTTTGAGAAAGTTGATTATTAAGAATTCAGTACTCTGACAACAATATTTGATACGTTAATTCCCTGTGGGATTCGACTCTGGGCTAAATACTCAGATTATATTTGCAACGCCCGCTTAGTCTTTTTAGAAGATATAGTTGAGCGTGATCAAATTTTGGCGCCGTTGCCGGGGACTTAACGGTATTATCAAGTGTAGTTGAAGGAAAGTACGAAAATTCCTAAGTATAGTCAATTTTTTTTGATTTCATACATATATTGAATTTCTAACGTTTGTTAAACCGGTGATACATGTGCATGCCTAGAAACTCTTCGAGAACTGGTGACGTATTTGAAGCATTTCCAGACCCCGAAAAAGTTTTCAAGGTCTTGAACAGGTCCAATCGGAGAAGCACACAACAACCACACATTGAACACATAGAACCAGACATGGCAGAGTTGAACGACAGAAACAACATTAATGTTGGGGATGATGCGGTTGACCCAGCTGCACGGATTGCAGCGTCTGAGGTACCCTTTGTACCTGAGGCGCCATTATATGACTAGGCACAACCCATAGTGAAAAATTTGGCCACCGCAATCATGGTCCCGCAGATAGAAGCCGAGTCCTTCTTAATCACAAATAATATATTGCACTTGTTGCAGAATAAGGGGCTGTTTTCGAGGTCATACATTGAGGATACCCAGAAATATTTGAAGAACTTCCTGTCGATCTGCAAGGCACAGAGGCAACCAAACGTCACTCTATAGGCAATAAGACTGTTGATGTTTCCGTTCTCAATGACAGGAGTAGCCCAGACTTGGCTCAACTCGCTCCCTATCAATTATATTACTACATGGGAGGAGTTGGTCAAGCAGTTTTTCAATAAATCCAATCCACCGAACAAGACAATGCAACAACTTGATGAGATCTTGAGCTTCAGGCAGAAGCCTACAGAGACACTGCAGGAGACATGGGAACGGTTTAAAGGGATGCTGGTAGTCTGTCCTCACCATGGCGTTCCAGAACAGATGTTGGGGCAGCAATTTTATATGGGTATGGCCAATGGTGTGAAAGCTAATGTTGATGCTTCAGCTAGTGGAGCATTCCTAAGTAAAACGTGGAGAGAAAACCAAGCCTTACTTGATAAAATGGCACAAAATTCAGGGTGGATGACCAGAGGTGCACCTATTACCCCAATCGCCACTCAGTGCCATTGGATCCGTCCAACTCTATTGCTAAAAATATGGCAACTTTGATGACACGGATGAGCTTACTTACGAATAAGGTAGATGAGTCAGGGAAGAAGCAGCAAGTTCATATCGTTGATACTACCAATGGGGGCTTATGCACATATTGCATTAGCCAACCAATTGGTAATCAGTGGAATGTAGACTGCGACCATCTTCACTACCCGGAGAATATGAATTATGTGTCAAATTATGGAGGCCAGAGATAGGGTGGACATAATTGGGGTCAGCAAGTTCAGCCGTACAAACCACCTCATCAGCAACATAAAAATGGAAACATGGGTGCCATGAGACCTCATGGTAATGTGGCACCATACCAAAGGCCACAAGGGTTTAACAATCAAAATCAGCAGCAAGCATACCACCCCCTCTCGGCAACAACATGGGGGGAGGCAAGAAGATGGGTTTTCCAGGCTTGAAGCAATGATGCAATAGGTGATTGGGTCAACTGCCAAAATCAGTGAAAGAGTATATGCACATGATTCAGCTATTAAAAATATTGAAGTGCAGCTGGGCCAAATCTTAATGGCAGTCAACAATCGTCCTCTTGGGACTTTACCTGCAGACACTCATGTGAATCCTAAGGACCAGGGCCCGAAGCAGCTGATGGCAGTGAGTCTTCGCAATGGTAGGGACTTAGACTTGGAACAAGAGTTGGCTCGTGAAAGCAGGCAGACAGAGACACTAGTACCAGTGCCAATCGAAATTGATGATTCCACAACCTTGACCAAGGTAACAGTGCAAACTATTGAAAGAGAACCCAGTGGGCAGACTGAGGCTGAAAAGGAAGTGGAGATAACCCCAGAGCCAATAGTTGAGGTGGTAGTTAAGAAAGAAAAATCCCAAATCACTGGGAAGAAGAGACCACCAACACCATTCCCTCAAAGGCTGGCAAAATACCAAAAAGATGAGCAGTACAAAAAGTTCTTGGATATGCTGAAGCAGATACATGTAAACATTCCTCTGATTGATGCTTTGAAAGAGATGCCGGGGTATGCGAAGATGATGAAGGACTTGATGTCCCTGAAGTTTGATTTCCAAGACTTGGCGACTGTGACTTTGACTCAGACTTGCAGTGTTGTGGTAACACGACCAATTGCAGAAAAGTTGTTTGATCTAGGGAGTTTTACAATTCCCTGCACCATTGGCAATTTTGCTTTTGCCAAAGCACTATGTGATTTAGGGGCCAGCATTAATCTCATGCCCTGGCCATTTATAAGAGACTGGGTATTGGTAGAGCCAGACCAACTTCCATGTTACTGCACCTAGCTGATAGGTTGGTGAAGAGACCGTCTGGTATCCTGGATGATGTTTTTGTGCAAGTGGGGAAGTTTGTGTTCCCTGCTGATTTTGTGATACTAGACGGTCAAGTGGATGAGGATATTCCCATCATATTGGGAAGGCCATTTTTGGCCACAGGCATAGCCCTCATTGATTGTGAGACTGGGGAGCTCAAGATGAGGCTTAATGATGAGGAAATCACATTCAATGTGCAGAAATCTTTGAGGAGACCGAGTGAGTTCGCCAACTGTTCTCTAATTGATGCTGTGGATATGATAGTGGAGGAAGATGATGCGTCCTTAACTATTGAGGACCCCCTTGCTGCATGTTTAATGAATTTAGATGAGGAAAATAGGGAGTAATTGGCAGAGTGGGTGTTAGCACTTGAAAGTAAAGAGTTTTGGCCGAGGGATCTCGAGTTTGAACCTTTGCACTTAGAGAAAAAAGAGATTCCGCCAGCCAAGCCCTCTGTGGAAGAACCACCCAAACTAGAGTTGAAACCATTGCCAGCCCATCTCATGTACACATTTCTAGGCCCTAATTCTACGCTACCTGTTATTATCTCATCGAGTTTGTTAGATCAGGAAAATCAGCTATTACATGTACTCTCAGAGTGCAAGACTGCCATTGGATGGACCATGGCAGATATCAAAGGGATCAACCCAGCGTATTGCATGCACAAGATTCTCCTAGAAGAGGGACACAGACCTTCCAAGGAACACCAAAGGCGCTTGAATCCAAACATGAAGGAAGTGGTGAAGAAAGAAATCATCAAGTGGTTAGATGCGGGAATCAATTTCCCCATCTCTGACAGCAGCTGGGTTAGCCCAGTGCAATGTGTCGCCGAAAAAGGGTGGCATGACGGTTGTAAAAAATGACAAAAATGAGTTGATATCCACAAGAACCATCACGGGCTGGAGAATATGCATGGATTACAGAAAGCTGAACCTTGCTACCCGAAAAGACCACTTCCCACTTCCCTTCATTGATCAGATGCTCGACAGGCTAGCGGGGAGGTCTCACTTTTGCTTCCTGGACGGGTAATCGGGGTACAATCAGATTTCAATTGCCTCGGAAGACAGGGAAAAGACCTCCTTCACATGCCCCTATGGGGTGTTTGCCTTCAGGAGAATGCCATTCGGCCTCTGCAATGCACCTGCTATATTTCAACGGTGCATGATGGCTATATTCACAGACATGGTGGAAGATATCATGGAGGTATTCATGGATGATTTCTCAGTAGTGGGAAATTCATTCGATGAGTGCCTAGCAAATTTAACCCGTGTCCTAAAGAGGTGCATCGAGACGAATCTTGTGCTTAATTGGGAGAAGTGTCATATCATGGTACAAGAAGGGATTGTCTTGGGGCACTTGGTGTTAAGTAAAGGAATTGAGTTGGACAGAGCTAAAGTCGATGTGATCGAAAAACTTCCACCTACCACATCAGTCAAAGCTATTCGTATCTTCCTTGGGCACACCGGGTTCTACCGGCGATTCATCAAGGACTTCTCCAGGATCGCCAACAACCTCTGTAAGTTGCTTGAAAAAGATAACCCCTTTGTGTTTTATGATGATTGCAGGGTGGCGTTTGAGGAGCTGAAAAAGCGGCTAGTCACAACACCAATTATCGTTGCCCCCGACTGGGAGCAACCGTTTGAACTCATATGTGATGCTAGTGACTACACAGTGGGAGCCGTTTTGGGTCAGCGCAAAGATAAAATAATGCACCCAATTTACTATGCAAGTAGGACTTTGAGTGGAGCTCAGCTGAACTACACGGTGATCGAGAATGAGATGTTAGCAATAGTGTTCGCCTTTGACAAGTTCAGGTCTTACTTGGTCGGGTCAAAGGTGATAGTGTACGCTGACCACGCAGCCATCAGATACTTGGTTGATAAGAAAGAGTCCAAGCCGCGCCTAATTCGTTGGGTGTTGCTTCTTCAAGAATTTGTCTTGGAGATTCGTGACCGCAAGGGCACGGAGAACCAAGTTGCTGACCATCTGTCACGTCTTGAAGGTGCTGAGAATGCGATTGAGTCTGAGGATATTCTGGAAACCTTTTCAGATGAGCAGATTCTAGCCACGAGTGTGGAAGATGTGCCATGGTATGCAGACATTGCAAACTACCTAGTGAGCGGTATTGAACCCTATGAACTCTCTTCTATCCAAAAGAAACGATTTTATCGTGACTACCGCAATTACTATTGGGATGAACCTCATTTGTTTAGAATCTGTATTAATAACATGATTCGGAGGTGTGTCCCCAAGATATAACAATTTGCTATTTTGCAGGCTTGTCACGCATCACCATATGGAGGCCATTTTGGAGGAGTTCGGACAGCAGCTAAGGTGTTAGAGGTCGGTTTCTACTGGCCGACTATATGCAAAGATGCTCACCAATGGGTGAAGGCATGTAATAAGTGCCAAAGAATGAGGAACATATCCCGTCTACATGAGATGCCCCTGAACCCAATACAAGAAGTGGAGGTGTTTGATGTGTGGGGGATTGACTTCATGGGTCCCTTTGTCAGCTCCTATGGCAATAAGTACATACTTGTTGCTGTAGATTACATGTCTAAATGGGTGGAAGCTGCAGCGTTCCCCACCAATGATGCAAGATTGGTGGTGGGGTTCTTGAAGAAAAACATATTCACCCGGTTCGGGATTCCAAGGGCCATTATTAGTGACGGAGGCACACATTTTTGCAATCGTGTCTTCGAGAAGCTACTAGCCAAGTATGATGTGCGCCACAAGGTGGCCACCCCTTATCACCCTCAGACGAGCGGGCAAGTTTAGGTATCAAACCGGGAAATCAAGAGTGTGCTGACCAAAACAGTAAACGCCACAAGAACTGAAAGGGCGAAGAAGCTTGATGACGCACTCTGGGCCTATAGGACTGCATTTAAAACACCAAATTGGTATGTCTCCGTACAAGTTGGTATTTGGTAAGGCATGTCACATGCCTGTGGAGCTAGAACATCAAGCTTGGTGGGCATTAAAGCAGTTGAACATGGATCTTGATGCTGCGGGCGAAAATCGAGTCACAGAGCTGCATGAGTTGGAAGAGTTCAGATATCAAGCATTTGAGAACACAAGGCTATATAAGGAGAGAATGAAGAGGTTACACGACAAAAACATTGTGGACCAAAATTTCAAACCCGGAGACAAAGTATTGCTCTACAACTCTAGATTGAGATTGTTTCCGGGTAAGCTCAAGTCCCGATGGTCTGGACCCTTCAAAGTGGTGAAGTGTTTCCTTCTGGTGATGTGGAAGATGGGTCTAACGCCTTCAAGTTTAATGGACAAAGATTGAAAATGTATGTGGGGATGAATGAAACTAGTGAGCTGTCTGTGGTGCATCTTTTTGAACCTCAGAGGTTGAGTGAGCCTTAATTGCGCTCATTCTACGTCGTGCCGCGATGTTAAATCAGGCGCTTCATGGGAGGCAACCCATTGATTGTTGTACTCGTCGTGCCGCGATGTTAAATCAAGCGCTGGTTGGGAGGCAACCCAATAGTTATAGTGTAGGTACTAACATATGCAGGTGTGCGAGAAAAGGGGTGGGCAAAAGACCCCAAAGAAAGAAGAAAATAAAGGCATAAGGTTGAGGACGCCTGGACTAGCACGCCCGCACTCAGCTCGCGCTCAGCCCGCGCTAGTCAGGTTTCTCACTATCCCAGGTAATACCCACTAGCGCAGCCACGCTAAGCCCGCGCTAGTGAGGTTTCTCACTGTCCCTGGACCCCTGGGACTAGGCCCGCGCTAGTCCGTCTCGACATCAGGTAAGTTGTTCATTTTTTTTTGGTTTTTTTTCTTTTTTCTTATTTCCCCCAGTAACCAATTAATATTTGCCCTACTCAACCCCAACCGTCCCTCCCCTCCCAGTTCCCCCACCTTCCCTCTCCCATTAAAACACTAACCCCCATTACAACCCCTCCCCTCCTTCTTCTTCTCTTCATCACCCCTCCCCCTTCAACCAAGCAAGAACAACCAAATGCAGATCCTCCCTTCCCCACTCACGACATTCTTCCCTCTCCAAGTCTTTCTCAACACCCATTACTCTATTCCCCTCCTTCAACTCTATCGGTACCATGCCTCCACGAAAGTGCCAAGACACCAGTTCCTCCTCTAGCCGCCCAGCAAGAGCCTCCACATGGGGAAGGCCTCGTAAATCTATTGACTCCCGACCTTTCAATCGCCAAAAGTTCATCTCCGCAAAAGCCTAAGGCTGGGTTCAATGCAAAAGAGGATAAAATGACCGTCCCTGAGTAAGCCATGGATATTAACGCACTTCGGATAAACTTTCCTAATATGCCTACGGAGTTACTACGGCGACGCCTGGATGTGTTCTTGGAAGATCCTGATGAGGCAAATTCCATGCTTGTCCTGAAATTTTATGCCAAAGCTCCAGAACATAAGAACTATGTGGTAACAGTGCGGAATAGACCAGTCAATGCCTCCTTAGAGAATATTCGGTCACTGTACAGGCTACCTTCACCAGCGGAGGGCTATGTGGATGGCTACCAGACATATAGTGGATAAGATATTCCCTGGGATACGTTCACCCCCATCATCTATCAACCGGGAGTGACATTGAAGTAGTATAAATATGGAAACAAATTCCACTCCTCAGTCCTAAAGTTTGAGGCCAAATGATGGTTGTACTTGATCAACAGTCGCCTCCTTCCTTCCTTCCAAGAACCTTTCAGAGGTGAACATCCCTCGAGGGTGTTTGATTTGGTGCTTCATGAATAATGCACCATTCGATACGGCCAAGGTGATTCATGTTGATATGTTTACACGCATGAAGGTCAACAGTATGGATTCTTCTACCCTTCGCTCGTCACTCAGTTGTGCAGGCAGGCTGGTGTGTCTGGTGACTTTGCTATAGATGGTCGGGTGCTTACGGTGCACCCCTTCACAACTGAGAGAGTCACTACGGGCAAGGACGTGGTGGCGGCGGCTGAGGATTTGATAGGGCAGGATTTGGAGGATGATGAGGCAGAGGAGGAGCCACAACATGGTGAAGATGATACTGCGCACATGGAGGAGGAGCAACCCACTCAAGAGTAGGTTGCGGATGTTGGAGGCCCGTCTGGGGCCAGTCGGGGACAATGGTTAGACTGCCTAGAGCAAGATGTGGTTGGGATAAGGACCTTGGTGATTGACCTGGGGACTCGTGTTGATGAGATGGCCACCCAGCAGAAAAAATCTGAGAAGAGGATCATGGGTTGGCTCCGTGCCCTGGGTCGTGCGTGCAACGTGGACTCTGGCACCGTCTCCAACCAGGATTGAGCTCTCAGGGAAGTCCCCTTTCCTTACTCTGTTTTAATTGGACATGAGTACATGTACTCATTTTAAGTGTAGGGTGGGGGATGGATTCCCTGTTTTGTTGTATGTTGTACAATTATGAATTGTTTGATTTAGTTTGTGTTCAACTCGGTAGAATTGTAGTTTTGTTTTATGTTTTCTTTTTGTGGTTTGCTTTAGTTGTTTTTTTAGGTATAGTTAATCAAGTCGTCTTGTCCCGACGACGGATCCCTTCGGCGGGGTTTTTGAGGGTCTAAGTCGATCACCAAAAAAAAAAATCATCAGAAAATTTAGTGGACTCTTCCTGATGACAGACTTCTTAGGCAGTTTTCTTGAGGAAAGTTAGTCCAAACAAAACACCAAAAAGATTTTTTTTATTTTCTTTTTAGGTAGTGTAGTAACTCCTCCTTGGTTTTTCTTTTGACCACGGTTCTTTTCCAAGGGTTTAGCTTGAACCGGGTATAGCTAAATTTTTTTAGTTTTAGTTGTTAGGAATCCTTTGGGCAAGGTGCTGAATGATAAAATGCTACCCATAGTGTGTTACACCCAAACACCGTGAATCCTAGAGTGTGACGCTTAGGCTCACTTGTTGACTCTTGTAGAATGCCTTAATGGTGCATGTTGCAACTAACTTGAATGCTCAATGGGGTGTTTTGATGAACCAATTTGGATTGAATTATGTTCCATGTGTGTGTGAGGTATTTTGTATCTTATTATATGTCTGCATTTGGTACCTAGAACTTGCCCCGTGTGTGTACAAATTGAAATAGAAGCTTGTTTAGTCTTAGAAGGAATGTAGGCATTTCTTTGTTAAGCCAGCCACAAATATGTACCCACCTGAATAATGTAATTGACCATAGTTAACCCTGTTGAGCCTATAAGCTTGTTCTTTGATAACCACATGATGAACCATACTCAATTGTTTGAATAGCCTGTCTGTTTGAACTCTGTACCTCCCATGAGCACTTAAATTGTGAGCTGATATGTAAAAGTCAAAGTGTGGGGTGATGGTTTGCTTTGTTAGGGAAATCAAGGAAATAAAATAAAAGGTGCAAAAGTGTGGGAAAAAAACCGAAATAAAAGGCAAAAGTGAAGGCCACTTAGAAAAAAAATAAAAATAAAGAATGAGGACAATAAATAAATGTAGTCCTTGATGATTAGTGGCGTGAAAAAGAAAGTTGCACCTAAAGGTAGGGGGTAAGTATGAAGCAAAGTGTGGTGAAAGTTCTGGGCAAGCATGAAAATGGGCTGAATGTTAATGTAATTGTATTAAAAGTGCTTGCAGAGGTTAGTCACTATAGCCAAATGTATCCTATCCGTCCCTTAGCCTACATTACAACCAAATAAAGACCTATTGATCTTAGGCTGAATAAACTCAATTAGTGGAGTATTATTCTACGGGCGAGCCTATGGCGTATCTATGTGGCATATGAATGTTCTTTTTGAGAGTGAGTGAATTCTTCAGATTTAAAGTTCCTAATGTTCTTAATATTATCTCTTTGTGGAACTACTCTCAATTGTGTGATGTGAGGGCACGTGATTTATGAAAAAGAGGTAAGTCTTGACCTCTTTGTAGAGTATCTCGAGGAAGTAGGAGTATGGCATGACATTTGAGAGTCGCCGCTTGAGGCATAGATGTTACACTGCTAGCTTTAATGCTTGTAAAATATCTGTGGTGTGACACCGTAGGGAAGTGTTTGATGCAAAGAAACCTTGTAGGATGTAGTGGATTGCTCGAGGACTAGCAATGATTTAAGTGTGGGGTGTTGATAATAGGCTAAATTGCATTAGTTTAGAGCATATTTATACTCCAACTTAATGATGTTTCACGGTCTTAAGTGTGTTAAATGATGATAAATTGGCTCTAATGGTGATTTTTGTGTTTCACAGGAGTACAATAAGCTATTGAGGACTTATGACGGTGATCCGGGCGAATTTGAAGAGTAACAAGCCATGGGGTAATTTCGGGGTTAATTGAAGGCTGGAAAGTCAGCGAGGCAGTAGGAAAGCCCACTAACGCGGGCTGTAGCGCGCCCGCGCTAGTTCAGTATACTGAGGCAGTGAATAACCCCACTAGCGTGGGCTGTAGCGCGACCTTAGCGTGCCCGCGCTAGTCCAGATCTCCGAAGATAGTGTATAACCCAACTAGCGCGGGCATTAGCGCGTGACTAGCGCGCCCACGCTAGTCCAGACGCTGAAAATATAAGATGGAGGGTGTTTTTGGAAGTTCAAGGCCAATCCACACAAACTATAAAAGGTTCAATTCATCCAAGAGAGGAGTTTATCAAGGTTTAGAGTTAGAACAAGAAAAGCAAGGGCAGGAGGCAAGGAGGCAATTTGGGACATCAATCCATATCTCATTCTTTTGTGCTTTTACCTTTGCTTATGAATTCTTTTGTAGTTTTTAGCATTATTATGAGTATCTAACTTTTCTAATCTAAGGTTTTGGTGGAACCCGTTGGTGATGAACTTGTTGAGATATTAGTATAGTTTTATTTGGCTGTTAATCTCTATTTGTTCAACTACGTTCTTGTTGTAGTTGATTGAAGGGCCCTCAATTAGTTGTTCCTATTTATTATGTATCTACTTGAGAGAGAGTGAATATTTAAGTATTTGTTTGAACAACATCACTTCCGGAGTATAGGCGAGAGTCATAACCGAGGGTTTAGAGGTTGGATTAGAGATAACGATACCTCGGGTGCAATCTAAAGTGAACTGTAATGCAATCTAGCTAGCGTAACTTGAGAGAGTGCGTTTAGTAAATTATCGTAATTACGTGAGAGAGATTTATGATAACTAGAGTGTTCATGATTGATAGAGACAACTAAATCAAAACTATAGGAAGTATACAAGAATGAATTTCACCAACGTGGGAAACCATAACCTTAGACCTTTATTCCAATTGTTTAAACCTTATTGTTGGTTAATCTTTAGTTTACTATTTCTGTTCACCTGTAGTAGTAGAAACAACACAAAGTGATATTCATAACTTTTGAGAAAGTTTATTATTAAGAATTTAGTACTCTGACAACAACATTTGATATGTTAATTCCCTGTGGGATTCAACTCTGGGCTAAATACTCAGATTATATTTGAGCGTGATCAGTAAGCGCTAATGAAATTAAGAGTGCTCCCTCCAACTACTACCTTAATCGTCATCAATTTGTCATTCACTCGTCTAACCTCTACCACCGACTCTCTAAGCTCCCTATCTACCAAAATTCCCACTCCGTTATTGCCATTCACGACTCCGGAGAACCACAATTTATACCCGTCTATATTCTTCGCGTTTGATCCTACCCACCTAGTCTCCTGCACACACGCTATATTGACCATCCTCTTCTAGAGAATCTTCGACAGCTCTATAGACTTACCTGTTAACGTCCCTATATTCTACGATCCAATTTTTAACCTACGTGCTACCTTGTTCCCTTTACCCACTTTGGGACCCCTCCCACCCGCTGACCCCTGCCCTACCCCCTTCCCACCACCCGACCTCCCCGAGGACATGACTTTACTCTGCCATTACAAACCACAGTCTCTATACCTATGAATGTCTAAAAATGAAAAGGAGAAAAAATTCCACACAGAACAACAAAGGGGGAAAATAGTAACTACAAGCCCACTAGCCTGACTAGATTAGTACGAAATACTACGAAAACAAAGTAATTAACACGAGCGACAGAGAAACAAGAGACGGGAGGTACCAATTCCCGCGAATAGAACCTCAAACTCTCTCCCGATGCTGCGGAACCCGACGTATAGCTGCTACTCTACTGGTTGTGCACCTCCCGAAAGTGATACCTGCAAAACACGCAAACACCCACGGAACCAAGGGAATAGGGGGAGGAAAAAAAATCCCCGAAATGAAAACCAATACCTTCTTCAAATTACCCTTAAAATCCAAAATCCCTTCTATATATTTTAAGATCACTTTTAAAGGAAGAGAAAAGCACCCGAAAATGAAAATCAATATATTTTGAAAAAAATAATCCTTAAAAGCAGGAAAAAATACCAAGAAAGAAAATCAATAATCGTACTATTGTTTTCTTGTTTTCTTCCTATCTTTCTCTATAATGAGAAAGAACAGAATATCTGAATATTCCAATATTTTGATCATTCATTATGTTGAAATTCAATAGCCACTTTAAGATAACTCTTCAAGTCAACATCATATACCTTAACTAAATCAGTCAAATTGATGAAATCAGTCAAATTGATGCTCACAAAGAATTATAATATTGTGTGCTTAGGAAATATATACTCTAAATTTATCATAAAATATTAGTTGTTCAAGTATTTTAGGAGATAATCATGAGAGTTTTAGAACACGTGGACTTCCTATTTAGTTTCATTTGCATGATTCTTCATATCCATTTAAAAATTATGTTTTTATTCTTTGTATCTAAAAATTCATTTGAGGTCCTCTAGAGAAGGATAATGATGATTTTTCATCTAAAATTTTATGTTTTGGTCCTCTTTAACATGAACGTGCATGTGAAATTTAGCCTATTACTCTCCACTCTCCTCTTAGTGATCTACAGATTTTGGATCACGATTATAAGTTTCTTTTCTTTTATTTTCTTCACATGTATGTTTCAATATTTCTTAAAATAAAAATGAAGTTGTTGGATTCAAACGTCTGCGATAGTAACTTATAGTTTTAAAATTTATTGAAAATAATTCATATTGTATCTCTTATTGCTTAAAGAAACGAAATAATTTGCATTTTTCTCGCGACAAAGAAAAAATAGCTTGTCTTTTGTCATTTAGTTTACCTTGTTTGTATATTTTAGAATGAACTTGAGAATAGCTTTCTAATTTTTTTTCTTTTTAAAAGCTCTTAAATCTCATAATCTAAGTCCTTGTTTGTAACGACCCGGTCTGTCGTTACGTGAAACATGCATTTGTAATTATTGTTAGTGGCTTATTATATATTGGTTATTCTATTGTTAATGGGTTAGAGTTGATAGGCTTGAAATCGAAATGGTTAAATGAGAATTCAGTCACTTAGTCCTTAAGAACAACCTTAAAATGGGAAAAATCAACTAAGAGTTGACTTATTGGTAAACGACCTCGGAATGCGTATTTTATGGTTCGGATCGCTTCGTTAGATGATTTGGGACTTAGGAGTGTGTTCAGAATATTTTTAGGATGCCCAGTGTAGAATTAGGCTTG